>MU227366.1:587822-606891 GCA_018584345.1 Thuja plicata
TTAAGCCACCTACAATGTGTAAGTATACCCTTTGCCCATGACTCATAATTACCCCGTTCCAGAATAACAACTGAAGGGTGAGTAGAAAAACCCATGATAACTCTTCAAATGAAACAAACTGAGAAATCTGACCTTACTGCATTTAGATCAAATTAATATAACACATACCATGTAAACAAAACCCATGTAGGTGCCAGAATGAACAAGTAATTGAGCAAAGTGTAAAAACACACAAATCTGAATGAAATTTACTTGGTAAATTTTCTAATGAAAGAGACAGTAAATATAGAAAGATCACTACAACACCTTTCCAACGCCTATTCGTTTGGAAAAAATGGAGTTTGGACGCAAAAGATATGCCCCCGAGAGTGAAAAACACAAGTTCTGACTTTGAATGGAAAAAGCAGACATCAAAACTGTAAAACTAGAAAATCAAACCTACATAATGAGATAGAGCTCGGAAAGAGATTTCTGACAATATAAGGAAGTCAAAAATTCGATGTCGTATGCTCAAGATATGAGAAAAATACCAAAACAGCTCCAAAAGGGTTTGAGAGTTAACCCTGGTGGTTAGGCTAACCGCTAGAGGTTAACCACTAACGATTAACTGACGGCGACGCCCATTAACACTGCTGCATTGATTTTTAACACTGCATGCATTATTTTTTAACGCAAAAATCAATTAAAATTGATTTTTTTTTTCTCACCTTGAAATTTGAGTCGTACGGCCTGGGAGAGAGAAATTTTTTCCCAGAGGCTACTATGGCCAAAAATGGCAAAATTTATATAAAAATTAACACTCCTGGGCCTTCTGAGCGCGATGGTGGTGTCCGTTTTAGCTCAAAGTACTCCAGAAAAAAGTGTCTCTTCCAGAATGAAGAAGAAACCCCAGAAAAGCTATGGTTTTTGCCCTTAAATCACAGCTTCACAAACCCTAGACCAGGCAGCAGCAGTGTGGCTCTGATACCATGTAGGATTTGAGAAATACAAATCCACAGAATGCCAAGAACACCTGCATGCAAATAACCTATTACATGAGAGAAGCAGAAAGAGGGAAAAAGAAGAACTCAGAAGTTACTCAAAATATGAGAGCTAAATTATAATATGAGTTAATGAAAAAGAATTACAAGGTTCAACCTATAAAGGTGAACAAAAACCCTAAAGCCTAAAAAAGCTAGGTTGCACATTAATAATTAATAAAATAATTAATTATTAATGCACCTAAGAGAAAGCTTAAGCGCTAAAGAGTAATAACTTAACTAATTAAATCAACATGATTTAATTAATAAGCAAACTAAATATTACTCTAACAGGTGCCACCCATTCAAAGTAGGCCATTACTTCTATACATCTCGGCAATTGAGTCAACACTAGGAGTGCTCTTAGCACAACATGATGACCAAGGAAAGGAGAGAGTTGTCTACTATCTTAGCAGAACCTTGGTAGGCTATGAGCTCAACTACTCACCAATTGAAAAATCATTCCTCGTAGTAGTCTTTGCTTCCCAGAAGCTGAGACATTACATGTTGAGCCATCAAACCAAGCTAATAGCACAAATTGAACCCTTGAAATATTTACTAAGCAAAGAAGCCCTGACAGGATGGCTCGCTAAATGGGTGATGATCTTGAGCGAATTTGACTTAGAGTACGTGGATAGAAAAGCTATCAAAGGGCAAGTAGTTACAGACCAACTAGTAGATGCACCCATACAGGATCATCAGCCTATAGTATCTGACTTTCCAGATGAGTCTATCCTTATAGTACAATCGATAGTAGAGCTTTTGTAACTATACTTTGATGGATCATGCACGAACCATGGAGCATGAGCATGGATAGTGCTCATTACCCCAAATAATGATGTGATCCCTAAATCTTTCTGACTCAACTTTCCATGCACAAACAATATAGCAGAGTATGAATCTTTAGTCATCAGAGTGAATATATCTATACAATGGAGAATCAAGAACCTCAAAGTCTATGGTGATTCACAATTGGTCATCAACCCAATAAACAATGACTACATGACAAAAGATGAGAAGCTAATCCCACATAGAGAGCAGATGGACAGGCTACGTGTTTCATTCTATTTCATTATATTCGAGCAAGTACCAAGAGTACAAAACAAAGCAGTAGATGTGATGGCTACCATAGCATCCTTTATCGACATGCCAAGCAACAAGACCCGATTCTAGTTTATGGTAGAGCAACTCATGATACCGACACATCAAGCACCAATAATAGAATCAACGTGCATCCTTATTGGTCCTAAAAACCAAAGGTAGCATGACGTATATAACTACCTCAAAAGTAGTATCCTCCCCCCAATTTGTCTTGGAACCAGAAGAAGTCCCTCATACACCAAGCCTCTAGGTACACCCTTCTCACTAGTACTCTATATAGAAGAAGTCTAGATGGAACACTTTTATGATGTCTCACTTCCACGGAATCCCAGAGAAGCTTGTACGAGGTACATGAAGTAATTTGTGGAACCCGCGCAGGTGGAAATAGCTTAGCAAAGAAGATAAGCCGAATGGGATGCTTCTGGCCCACAATAGAGATAGATGCCAACAAGTATGTGCAAAGGTGTAGACAATGTCAGATTCATGGAGACCTCATCCATGCACCAGCCCAAGAACTCAATCCTATCACTTTACCATGGTCGTTTTCTAAATGGGGATTTGACCTAGTGGGTAAGAATACACCAACCTTGTCTAATGGACATAAGTACATCAGTACAACTACATATTAATTTACTAAATGGGTGGAAGCTATTCCTCTCACCTACATCATTGGTAAGCAAATATCCATGTTCATACTCAACAACATCATCTGTCGGTGTGAAATTCCTCAAACCATACTAACATATCACTTACATCTTTCCAGAATCAAGATGTTGAAGACCTTTGTGAGAAGTTCCACATCAAACAAGGTTTCTCTTCATTCTACTATCCCCAAGGGAATGGTCAAGCTGAAGCAACAAACAAAACCATACTGAAGATATTAAAGAAAATAGTCAATGAATCAGGGTGAGACTGGCATTTACATCTTATTCTTGCACTATGGGCATACAGAACTAGTGTGAGAACGCCAATAGGAGCCACTCCTTTCTCACTATTATATGGATCAAAGGCGTTCCTACCCCTCGAAGTAGAAATCCCATCCCTGAGAATCTCATTGAAAAATATCATTTTAGATGAAGACTATAGAGTAGCACGACTCAATGAACTAGAACTGTTGGATGAAAGGAGAGAAAATGAACTCAAGCACTTACAAGGCTATCAGAATCACTTTAGAAGGAACTATTACAAGAAGGTGAGGCCATGAAAATTTGAGGTAGGAGACCTCATACTTATGGAGAATCAAAAGAACCAAGTAGAAAAGTAAAACCAGGAAAGTTTGAGCCTAACTAGCTAGGACCTTATGTCATTATCACATCTTGCAACAATGGGGCATACCAACTGGAAACACTAGAAGGAGATTAGCTCCCAGGTTGCATCAACAACATGCACCTCAAGAGGTTCTACGCTTGAGGTCACAAGGTTAAGGCACTTATCTAAATTTCCAAAAAATATAAAAAAAAAATCAAAAAATACAAAAGGTTACCTTGGTGAAAACCTGGCAAACAGGCGCCTTGGTGACAACCAAAAAAATCAAAAAACACAAAGAAAAAGTAAAGAGAAAAAAAATTCGCTCTCAGTTTAAACTTGGTAAACATGCACTATTGGGTAGGTACCTTGGTGAAAACCTAGAAAATAAGTGCCAAGTGTTCAAATCTAGCTTCACCATTAATGACAAAGATCAAAGCTTGAACACCCCACATGCAAGACTGACTACCCAAGCTATTTTCAGAAGCGCAATCCCCTTTGAGCATCAACACTTATCCATGGTTTGTACTAGTCCACCATACTAGGGGACAATTCTAAAAGTCCTAAATAAAATCCCTAAAAATCTAAAAACTCATCAAGAATCCTAAAAAGAGAAAAATGTCCTGAGAAAGTCATTCTTCATCAAAAAAAAATTGCAAAATCTCAAAGAAATAAAACCAGTTCGGTTATCAACCAAGTGAATGGTGATCAAGCCAATCAATCAATGTCAAAATCATGAGCTTCGCAAATCAGCAGTGGCCTAATATGACTAAACTTTATCAGCTATCCAATCTATCAACAAAGCAAATGGCGATCAGGCCAATCAATCAATGTCAAAATCATGAGATTCACAAATTAGCAATGGACTCTTATGACTCAACTTTATCAGCTATCCAATCTATCAAATAAGCGAATAACGATCATATTCAAGCCAATCAATCAATGTCAAAATCATGATCTTTGTGAATCAACACTTCGCCCATATGACACAGCTTTATCAAAAATCTAATCTATATTCAAATCAATGCAAATCAATCAATCTTCAATCAAACAAATCAATTGTCTTACACAGTGATAGATACGCTCAAAACCAGATAGATCAGTCTTATACGAGTCATCCAATCCTGAAACTAGACACAATCAAGCATTAGAGAATCAAGAAAATGAAGGAACAATAAACTGTTGACTAGGTCAGTCGTGTCAGTCAGATGTCAGTCTATCTTTCACAATTATGTTCTTACGCTACTCCAGGATACCACCAAGTGATGAGAGTAGCTATGATGGATCATGATCTTATTTTCTTTGATTTGTGTTCGTGGAATGTTTCATTTCGATTCTGGGGCAATGATGATTTAGGATAAATGTGGTAGGTGCTATCACTTGTCCAGGGTAGTCGCGCAATTCCACGATCTGATCTTAACCCTGGGAAAAAATTTGACAATCCTTTTATGTTATCTGCTTGTTCATATCAATAGAATCATAGCGGTATCTAGATCATTTGTATCTAGGTGCATTGGATTTTTATCTTGGTTTTTCTCTTTCTTTTCAAAATCAAGAGACCATAGCGGTATCTAGAAGGTCTATATCTAGGTGCATTGGATTTCTATCTTGGTTTTTCTTTTATTTTGGATTGTTCAGAGAGCATAGCGGTATCCAGATGGTCAATATTAGGGTGCATTTGGTTCTCTTTCTTTTCAAAATCAGAGATCATAGCGGTATCCAGATGGTCAATATCTGGGTGCATTTGGATCTCTTTCTTTTCAAAATTAGAAACATAGCGGTATCCAGGTGGTCAATATTTGAGTGCATTTGGTTCTCTTTCTATTCAATCTCTCTACTCCTTCTGGTTATCAAGAGATCATAGCGATATGCAGATGGGCAATATCTGGGTGCATTGCATGCTCTTCAATTTTCATAATAAGGTGTAATGATGAACAAAATTGGAAAACTCGAGAACAACTTGGGTTTGTTAGGAATAACAGTCTACAAGCACAACTGAGAGGGGGGGTGAATCAGTTGTGATATAGAATATTAAACTTTAAAATTTATAAACCAAAACTTTAATGAAAATAATAACACAGTAAATGCCAACACAATACTTGTTGTCGAGGAAGCCCTATTAAAGGTAAAACCCCAGTGGGAATTAGCACCCACAAATAATGTACTGAGAGTATAGTATCCCTGTTAAAAGATTTAGCCCTGTTAGGAGCTTATTACAATATTACAGTACACAGTCCTAGTTAGGAGACAAAACATGTTAGGAGTCAAAAAAATTAGTAGGCTCACTGCCTAGGCACACTGCCCAAAGAAGGTTAAAGCCACACTCAAGGATTCACAATCTAAACAAGTGTATATAGGAAATATACAATCCAGTGAACTATCTGATAGAAACTATCTTTGCTTGGTCAATTCTAATAAAGTATTCTTATCACAAACTCTTCTTTACATCTAGCATAAAAACAAGCCTCACAGCTTACACTTCTCTTCCTTTTCAATATCTTCCATATCTTTTCAAAAGAAAAGATCTCACATATATACCCTATTACAATAATTCATTAGGTCGACTAATTAAGCTTTCCTAATACATAAATAATTAATTAGGTCGGCCAATTAGGCTTTCCCAATATATAAATAATTTTTTAACCCCTGGCTAAGATACACACGGTACCTATAACAAGTAAACAATAATTACAATCCATTAGTTATACTCCAAGATCCACAATCCACGCTCACAATTCATAATACACGCTATATGTCTGAAGTTGGACACCAAAATAGGTCTCCTCTAGAATACACGCCACAACTGACGTCACCAGTACTTTCAAAATAATCAATCAGTAATGAACATTCTTCAATATGTCCTCATTCATCCCATAAGCTCACATCCGCTAAAACATCTTCATCTATAAGATATACACAAAATACAGTGACCTGCTTTGTCAAGCATTATTGTCACAGTCCAAAAAATAGTCTTCACTAAATCATCTATAACATCACCAATATGTAACCTCAAGTCAAGCGACCTTAGGAATAAGGTCATCACACATCTGTCTTTGTATCACTGTCTTTGATCGTAGTAAAACATTTGTACAGTGTCCGTACACTTATGTCAGTCAAATAACCAGTCGGTTCTCTCCACAGAAATATATGTTGACATCAGTGACAAAATATGAATATCAACAACATGAGTAGTATCTAACTATGATATCATCCAACAATCTCCCCCTTTGGCATTGATGGAAACATATGGGAAAATTTATCAACCCAAAAAGTGCTCTCTCTCAATACAATCTTCTCAATATCCTCAACACAAATCTCCCCAAAATAGTAGGGATTTTCACATAGAACATTTCCCCCTTTGGAAGCAATGGCAAAGGGTGCCATAACTCAAATGAAATCTTTTTTAAGGTGTAGCTTTTACAAATCTTTGTGTCCAATAGCCAGGTGCAAGATCACCCAAATGTGCTCTATAGTGTTCCTGCGATCACTCTCCCTGAGGAGTAGATCCATACATCAAGTCTAGAAAATGATATAGCTCTAAAAGCCACTAGACTGATGCATATCTTGTATCAATTAATTTTCACGAGGGGCTCGGACCCTAAGCATGCTTCTGAGATACTCAAAAGCATCTTTTGGCAATTTTTTTGTAAATATATCTGCTATCTGTTCCTTTGTGCTAATATACTGTAGCTTAATCTCTTTCTCTGCTACCTTCTGCCTCAAGAAATGATACTTAATAGAAATGTGTTTAGTCTTTGAATGCATTATAGGATTCTTTGTGATATTCACTATGCTAGTGTTATAACATTGAATAACCAGTGGCTCTTCAAAAATTATTCCAATGTCCTTCAGCATTTGTTTCATCCAAACAACTTGTGTGCAATTTATTGCATCAACAACATAGGGTGATACCACAATAGTGGGTTACACTTTTTTGCCTAAATGAACATTGAAGTCTACATTTTGAGAAAAACTTTCACATTCGGATGCATATTGTCATTAAAATGTTTGAAATCGGAAGATGAAGTAAACTAGAGTCTTTTAGGATTTTCTGTCTAGATTCTAAATATATTTTTTTTATTTATTTTTAATTGATTTTAATAGTTTTGTTTTTCTCCCACTAAAACTACTATGTTGCTGAAAACGTCATTTTCAAAAAGGTACAATGACTTCGTACAACATAACTTTTTTTCTATAATAGATATCAATGCGCTTCTTTCAAATTTGCTTTTGTAACCTCCACATGGAGGGCATGCAATTGGTTTGATGACATTATCATGATTATTGCATATTTTTTGAACGTTTGAAGTAGAGCCAACCGTAATTTTGACATACCTTGACTGCGTAGCTGATAACTTCTTGTGTATTTATCGAAATTCAATTTTTTTTTTTGATAGAAAGAAGACTTGAAGCCAGAGGGCACTGTTATTTTTCAATTTTTTTTTTCTCTTTTCTACTATTTTTCATTGAACGTCAAACTTGGAGGCTTATAGTCGATAAAAAACCTACATTCGATGCACGCCAATAAACATAGACCTAATTAATTCAAAAATTGTCAAATATATATTTGTTAGAAAGCTCATTCATAGTACTTGTGCGATGCAAAAGGACACCTCCCTATTCTTCCATTTGAGCCCTACGCTTGAGCCCCGAAGCCATGAAAACTGTAGATTTTTGTTAGCCTTTGGAAATGGCCTCTATTCTCGATAGAAAGTACTTTCAATAGAAACTAATTAGTTTTGATAGAAAGCACTTTCTTATTTTAATGTCGGCATGGGTTGAAACCCACCAAAATATTAACTGGTTAGTTTCGATCGAAAATAAGAATGTTTCGATCGAAATAATCGGGTACTTTCTATCAAAATTAACTGACTAAATTTCCCACGTGAATTTTGTGAAGAATTTCTTCCTCCGAAAAAGTGTAACCCACTATTGTGGTATCACCCCATACTCTAATTCAGCAGTAGATTGAGAAATGTATTTTTGGTTCTTACTTAACCAAGAAACCAGTCTTTTCCTAAGAAAAAATGCACCACCACTTGTACTCTTTCTATCATCCACATTACCTGCCCAATCAACATCAATATAAGCCTGCAAAATAAAGTCATCTGATTTTTCATACCATAATCCATATTCTGTTGTTCCTTTCAAGTATCTGAAAATTCTTTTCACAACAGCAAGGTGTGTCTCTTTAGGATCTGTCTGATATCTTGCCACAATTCCAACTGCATTGGTAATATCTAGTCTAGTTTGAGTTAGATATTGTAGACCACTAATCATAGATTTGTACTTTGTCTGAAAAACACTTTGAGTCTTATCATTACTAGACAGTTTGTATCCAGTCACCATAGGTGTTCCAACAAGTTTACAATCTTTCATTCCAAACTTCTTCAACATTTTCTTAAGATACTTGGTCTAAGATATAAAAATACCATTCTTACTTTGATTGATTTGCAAACCAAGAAAAAATTTCATTTCACCAATCATTGACATCTCAAATTCATTTTCCATTTCTTTAGAGAACTTCTTACTCATCTTATCATTGCCTCCAAAAATGATATCATCAAAAAAAACTTCTATGATTAAGATTTCATCTTCATCAGTTCTTAAATATAAATTACTATCTGCATTACCTTTTCTAAAATCAAGACAAAGTAGATGCTTGTCCAGTCTTGCATACCATGCTCTTGGTGCTTGTTCCAGTCCATATAGTGCTTTCTTCAACTTAAAAACCACGTCTTCATCTTATGTCAAAGAAAATCCATCAGGTTGCTCAATGTATACTTCTTCTTCCAGATCACCATTCAAGAATTTTGATTTCACATCCATCTGATATAATTTAAAATCTTTATGTGCAGCATAAGCAAGAAATAATCTCACAACTTCCAACCTAGCAACTGGAGAAAATGTTTCTTCATATTCTATGCCTTCTTTTTGTGAGTAGCCTTTATACACCAGTCTATCCTTGTTTCTTACCATTGTTCCTTCCTCATCCATCTTATTTATGAAAACTCATTTAGTTCCTATCACATTTTTGTTCTTAGGTCTTGAAACCAATTCCCAAGCATTTTTTTTCTTTATCTATTCAAGTTCTTCTTCCATAGCTTTAGTCCATGATTCATCTCTACATGCTTCATCAGTAGTTTTTGGTTCAACTTGAGAAATCAAACAAATTTCTTCTCTAGTTCTAGATCTAGTCATCATATCTTTACTTGCATCACCAATAATTTGATCTTCAGGATGGTTCTTCTTAACATACCTTGGAGTCTTTGAAGTCTCAGTAACCTCAATCAATTAATCTTCAGCCTCATTATCAATCATCAAAGGTTCTTCAGGTTCGGTATTGACCTCTTTTATCTCTGTAATCCAACCACAGTCATATATTCTTTCCTGAATCTAAAACTTTTCATTTATCCTCACATTGGGGCTTTTAATTAATTTTCTCAATCTTAGATTGAAACATTTATATGCTTTTCTCTTAGTAGAATAACCAAGAAAAATTCCTTCATCACTTCTAGCATCAAACTTCCCTATCTCATCATCTCTTTTGATATAACATTTACTTCCAAATATTATGAAATATTTTACAATAGGTGTATGATCAAACCATAATTCACAAGGAGTCTTAATTGTACCTTCTCTAATCTAAATTGTGTTCAAGGTGTACACAGCAGTCCCAATTGCTTCTTTCCAATGAACATGTGACACATTTCCTTCCAAGAACATAGTCCTTGAAACATCTAATATAGTCTTGTTTCTTCGCTTTGCTATCCCATTTTGTCATGGTGTTCTAGGAGCTGATGTTTTTCTGTATATTCCATGTTCTTCACAATAGGTATTAAATAAATCTGATGTAAACTCTCCACCTATGTATGATCTCAAACATTTTATCTTCAAATCATATTCATTCTCAACTTTTGCTTTAAATAACTTGAATTTGTCAAATGCATTAGATTTCTCTCTCAAATATGTAACCCACATCATTCTAGAAAAGTCATCAATAAAAAGTATAAAGTACCTTTCACCATAGTAAGATCTTTTTTTGTAGGACCACACAGATCTGTATGCACTAGATCCAACTTCCCTTTAGCTGAATAAGATTTGCTTCTAAAATTGCTTCTAGTCTACTTCCCCATAACACATTCTCTACACATAGTGTTAGATGGCTTTACAATCTTAGGTAGATCTCTCACCGCATTATTCATACTTGCCTTCACAATGTTATCAAATTTAACATGACAAAATATTCTATGCCACAGCCACCTGTCATCAACCTTCACAATAAAACAAGAAGCTTTAGATGTATTCAATTCAAATACATTACCTATAGATTTAGTACCAGATGTGATCAAATCTCCTGATTTACTTCTAATAGAGCATTTCCCATCAATAAATTTCAATTGATAACCTTTGTCCACTAACTGCCCAACACTCAACATATTATGTTTAAGTCCATCAACAAGTAATACATTTCCAATATTAGTTTTTCCATCTAGATAAATAGATCCAACACTAATGATAAGCTTAGGAGTATTGTCACCAAATCAAACAACACCACCATCATATCTTTTTAGACTCACAAATTTATTTTTATCTCCAGCCATATGATGTGATCAACCAATGTCTATAACCCATTCAAATTTATTTTCAACACGAGATACTAAGGCTTTTTCTTCATGTATAGGTTCATCATCCTTTATAGCAATAAATCCAATTTCATCATAGTCACCATCATCATCAGAAACACCCTCATTATCATAATAATATTCTTTGTCTTTAGGATACTTATATTTGTAAAACTTAGTTTTATGCTTTGGAACCCTTGTAGGACATCGAGATGCAAAATGACCAATCTTGTTACATGAAAAACATTTCAAAGGTAATTTGCCTTCAAATTTACCCTTACCTCTCTTTTCTCTTCTAGCGATCAGTTCTACTACTTCATCTAGCTTTCTTTCTTCCTCCTATATTTGTTCCCATTCCTCAACATAGTCTCCAATATATTCTCTCAAGTTACTATTGTTGGTGCTCGCAATTCCAGATAAGGTCTTTTTGTTCTTATGCACGGTTGCCTTGAATGTTGACTCAACTTTAGGTAAAGTATCTCCTAATTCTGTGGCCTCAAAAGTAGTTAGCTTTCCAATCAACATCCCTCTAGTGAAGTTAGGTGTCAAAGGTATAATCTCCTCTATAGCTTGTAATTTAGTTCTATATGCAGGTGTCAAAGATCTGAGAATCTTCACAATCACTTCTTCCTCACTATAAGTACCTCCAGAGTTTCTAATGCCATTAACCACTTCAGTAATTCTCTATCCATATGCCCTAATTTTCTCATATTCAGTGATTCCATCTTGGTCTTCCATTTTTGTAACTTTGCCTATTTTGTAAACTTATTTCCTTCATATAGTGCCTCCAATCTTGTCCAAATCTCATGTGCAGATTCCAAGTCTTTTACTTCTGTGAATTCACCTTTAGAGAGTGCGTTAATCAGTTATTCCCTTGTGACCATATTTTATAAAAATAGCTTATTATCATCTTTAATAGCTTTCTCCAATTCATCCTCAGTCACTATCTTTTCATTCCTCTTTTTGATCATCCTGTAGTCAATTCCCAAACATAGAAAATGTGTTCTCATCTTGTTCTTCCAACTGTCAAAGTTTTCAGGATCAAATTTTGGACTATCCTTCCTGTAGTAAGTAATCTTTAGGATCACCTCAAGTTGTTAATATTTATCTCTAAGGACCAGTTGCTCTGATACCAATTGTTAGGAATAATAGTCCACAAGCACAACTGAGAGGGGGGTGAATCAGCTGTGATATATAATATTAAACTTTAAACTTTATAAACCAAAACTGCAATGCAAATGATAGCACAGTAAATGCCAACACAATACTTGTTGTCAAGGAAACCTTGTTAAAGGTAAAACTCTGGTGGGAATTAGTACCCAAAAATAATGTATTAAGAGTATAGTATCTATGTTAAAAGATTTAGCCCTGTTAGGAGCTTATTACAACATTACAGTACACAGTCCCTATTAGGATACAAACCCTGTTAGGAGTCAAGAAAAGTAGTAGGCTCACTGCCCAAGCACACTGCCCAAAGAAGGTTAAATCCACCCTCAAGGATTCACAATCCGAACAAGTGTATATAGTAAATATACAATCCAGTGAACTGTCTGATAGCAATTGTCTTTGCTTGGTCAGTTCCAATGAAGTATTCTTATCACAAACTCTGCTCTACATCCAGCAACAAAAAAAGCCTCGCAGCTTACACTTCTCTTCCTTTTCAATCTCTTCCACATCTTTCCAAAAGAAAAGATCTCACATATATACTCTATTACAATAATTCATTAGGTTGGCCAATTAATCTTTCCTAATACACAAATAATTTATTAGGTCGACCAATTAGGATTTCCCAATATACAAATAATTGTTTAACCCCTTGCTAAGATACACACGGTACCTATAACAAGTAAACATCTATTACAATCCATCAGTTATACTCCAAGATCCGCAATCCACGCTCACAATTCATAATACACGCTACATGTCTAAAGTCGGCCACCAAAATAGGTCTCCTCCAGAATACACGTCATAGATGATGTCACCAGTACTTTCACAACAATCAATCAATAACAAACATTCTTCAATGTGTCCTCAGTCATCCCATAATCTCACATCTGTTGAAACATCTTCATCTATAATATATACACAAAATATAGAGACCTGTTATGTCAAGCATTATTGTCACAGTCCAGAAACCAGTCTTCACTAAATCATCTGTAACATCACCAATATGTAACCTCAAGTCAAGCAACCTTAGGAATAAGGTCATCACACATCTATCTTCATATCCTTGTCTTTGATCGTACTGAAACATCTATACAGTGTCAGTATACTTCTGTCAGTCAAATAACCAACTTGTTCTCTCCACAGAAACATATGTTGACATCAGTGACAAAACATGAATATCAACAACATGAATAGTATCCAAATATGATATCATCTAACAGGGTCACCCATCCTTTTCTATCAGTCCAAATCTATCAATCGATCCCAGGATTAATTTCCCACTAACTTTCTTCTAACAAACACATGCATTATTCAGATATTTTATGCATAGTAGAATGTACTCATTCATTTATGTGCATAAGAAAACAAAAGAAAACAAAGCATGTGCATACATTGTAGTCATAATCAAATGCATCCATAAACATCATCATATAAACATGCATTTCAAAAATCACCATCCTGCATACACATGTCAATATCATAGGAAAGTAAACCATACATCTAAGAGTCTACATATATAGAATCACATTGCATACATTTCATCATAATGCATCATCATGTAGAACCATACATATAGCAAGTAAAAACTGCACATTAAATAGAATCATAAGTTGCATCTCATAGAGATCTTGAAATATCTGAGTACAATGAACCGTCGCAAGTATGACCATCAGAAGGTGATCAACATAAATGTCAATAAATATCAGTATATCAGAGATACAATCATGAAGACAACATCAAAATATATCAATAGATCATCAATACAAAAATGGTACAACATGATACAAAATGGACAGTGATCAGATCAACATGAGCTACCCCCACCCTCGCCGCCAGATGGACGGGGGGGTAGCATATCAGGTGTACACATATGCTATGGACCAGGAGCTCCAATACCACTGCTCTGGGACCTCTGTGATGTTGTATAACTAGGTATTTGATGTGTAGAAGGAACTGCTTCCTCATAATGTTGGTGCCAGTACTCAATCTCCCTCCCAACCTCACGACCTGATCTCCAAAGCTGATTATGGGCATCCCTCAATGATAGGTCATGTACACTATCCAAGTAAGCTCTCACATCTTTCTGAGCCTGTCTCTCCCTGGCCTCTTTCGCAGTATCCATGGCCTCCACATCAGTGACCCTACTCTCCAAAGAAGTGTATATGCTGGAAACCTACCTGTTGGGAGCATGCTCAGACATGCAAATGTTAGAGATATACATCAATAAACTACATTAACATATCTAAGAACATACTCTAAAACAAGATTTCCATCATAACCTCTGATGAGATGAACAAGGGCACCCAATGTCTTGTTGATTTTCTCTTAGAGATGTTATGTGGGTGTGCTCTCCCAACACAATATCAAAATCCCACTTTGATTTCTTGCATGCTATGGATTGAAACCTACAATGCAAACTAATGAATGTGATGAAGAACTTAAGAACAAGTATGAAGAACTTGTCTCAAGTTATTCACCAAGATGGAGATGAAAATGCAAATGTTACACTAGGATGATATGCAAGAGATAAACAAGACTAGATTCATTTGTCATTATCCTAACATGTAATATCTAGATTCAACTATGAACTAAAGCATGAACATGAACAATGAACTAAGAATTCTAAAGCTATTTTAACATGATAACAATGCATAAAATGGAGATGATTTTCTCTTGACAATGGCCTCTATTTATAGATTTTTTTGGAGGAGAGAGAAGGCTTGGATGAGGTGGAGCTCATGTGGCATCCACATAGGTGCCACATGAGAGACACATAAGCCATGTAAGAGGCCCACTTTGCTCACACATGTGTGAGCAACTTTGGATGTGATGGGTCAAAATATACTTAAAGTACACATGTGAAGGATCTTGTAAGAGGTGTAAGAGAGTGTAAGAGTTTTGGACCAATGAGACACTTTTAGAAAGTGTAAAAAGGTGTCATCATAGGTGTAAGAAACCTTGTTGGCACCAAATAAGGATTATTTGAAAAAAATGTGATTTTTGAAAATTTTCTCACACGTGTGAGAAAATAATTAGGACTAATTGGTGTAGGAACCAAGAAATTAGCCTAATTAACCTTAGTTAATTAGTGAATAGGTTTATTTGGTGAGAGTGATGTGAGGTAGGGTAGGATCTAGGTTCAAATTAGCTTAATTTAAATTTAAAATTTAGATTAATTTGGCTTAGTAGAATTAAGTCATGTGGAGGAATAAATAAATTTAAAATTTATTTAAAGGGAATTAATGAGGGGTAATATATTAAATAAGATTTAATACATCAAAAGGGGTAGTATTTAACTTAAATTTAAATACTAAGGAAAGTGAATCATATTAAATTAAATAAATTTAATTAAATAGATAGGAGAATATAACAAATATAATTAATTAAAATTAACTATAATGTTATCGTAATATTAATTAAATTAATATAAGGACAATTTTGGACGTCTACATTTTGCCCCTCTTTGATGCGGCATCGAAAGTGGCATCGCGTCAAAGAAAACAAAATAAGATGCCCCAGAGAAGTCAGAAAACCTACAGTAGCTAAAGCGGAGGAGTGTGCCCCCTCGAGAAAATAATATGAAAAAATATAATTTTTTAATAAAATTTTCTCGAAAAGGCAGGAAAACAGGGAAAGGGGACCAATTGCATGGCGTGTCCAAGGAAAATGGAGGAAAAACGGGGACCAGAATGGGAAATGAGGAGACAGATGGAAGAAATGGGTCCCAAGGGGCTATAAATAGTCCACCAGGGCCCATACACAAGTCACATTCACTCACAAAGAGAAAAAAGACTGAAGAAGCAGAGAGCAATGGCAGCGCAACGAGAGCGAGCATAGCTTGGGGAGCGCATCCAGGTGCACCAGCGACCTACGGATGCTGGACCACCGGTGAGTAGTTAAGCACCGCCTATTATTTGATGCATTTATTACTTTTGTAGGTTAGTTAGAGGACAATAAATGCTCCCAAACCGGCGTGCAGCGCAGACGGTGGTCGCCTAACTGCCATCTACGCAGACGACGGTCGACAGACTGCCATCCTCACAGACGATCGATCGATGATCGATGTCTGCACAAACGAAGATCGACCGATCTTTGTTTGCGAAGGCAGGGGAAAGAGCGCAGCGGAGACAGTGGTGTGTGACCACCATCGTCTGCGTGGCAAATGGGCGGCAGCCTAAACTGTCATCTCCGCAGACTGACATCTACGAAGATCCATTGGCTCCGTATATTAATGACTGCGAAAGTCCGCCATCTGCGAGGGTCAACCGCCGTCTGCGTGGATTGACCCAAAAATGGAAGAAAATAGAGGAAGAAGAGGAAAGACAAGGGTCTGGGAGCATTTTTTGATTCCCCGAATGAGCCTGGGACATTTTTTGATTTCCCAGAATGTTATCTGATCACTGACATTTGCTTGGTGACTGTAGGAGGAGACCGTCACATTCTGGGTGAGGGAGTGTTATACAGCGACCATGGAGCTGGAGCAGCAGTTGATAGTGGCTGAGTGGGGACAAGTGACACTATGTGGGTTAGAGCACATACGACATTGGCTGCATCTACAAGCGCATAATGCGCTCATGTCTGCATTGATAGAGAGATGGCATAGCACCACCTCTAGCTTCCACTTTCCTACAAGGGAAGTGACTATCACGCTCCATGACATATGGAGGATCTACAAAGTGCCCATTCGTGGGCTTATACTCGAGTACTGCGTGGAGGGATCAGAGCCATATATAGAGATGGCACTGGGTCAGAGATTTACAGATTTGTCTATTACACGGCAATGGATGTCTTGGACAGGGGCTATGACTATGGAGCCATGACCATGGCGGTTGTCTTTATACCTAGTTGGGCTGATAGGAGGATGACTCATGCTTGATCATGCAGGCAAGGGGTTCCTCATAAGTTAGGCACGAGTACTGAGCAGTATGGTGGAGGATGGGGACAAGTACTACTAGGGATATGTCATCCTTGGCCAGTTGTATTATGATCTACATATGTGCACCTACCGCAAGGGTAGGGCACTAGGTCCCGGATGTACGCTCCTGCTAGTATGGGCATGGGAGCATATTGTGGTCACACGATCGATTAGACACCAGGAGACAAGAGCAATGTATGAGCCTTATGTATGTAGATATAGGTCATCGATCATTTATGAGGCCACAAATTCAATTGGATACTAGCGGAGGAGACTGGACGAGATGGGGGATATACTGTGGGCACCCTATGTAGGGTGTGAGGCCTGGGGTCACGAGATCCCATAGCAGGATGGATACACTGAGGACGGGTTCTATGACTCGTATTCTATAAGATTTCTATAGAGGAACTGCTGGCTGTTTGGTAGGACATCATATATGATATCCAGGTACATGTCATCCAGGGTACAGAGGTAGATGGGCCAGATTCAGGAGGTGGTACCAGACAGGTTTCCACATCCATTGGTGACCCGACAGGTGGGGAGCGTCTGGTGTATAGGAGCAGATCCACGTACAGCACGAGCATCTTTCATGGGCATGATTGAGGTCCCATGGATCAGGGCTCAAGATTATTTACAGGATGCAAGTGTAGTATCGGCATACGCGCAGTGGTGAGCCACACATAGACCTATTAGACTGACAGTGTCAGGAGTCATACAGGAGGATGAGCAGCCTGGGGTTGGAGAAGATGGAGGAGGATAGGATGGGGATGATGACAAGGAGGGAGGATATGGAGGGGCTAGAGGGAGGAGAGTTTGGCTTAGGGTTGCGGTACTGAGGTGGAGGGGACAGGTACATATACTTTTAGGAGGGCAGCCACCCATTGTTCTTGATGTATAGGTACAGGGGCAGGATCCACAGGGACCACCAGGATAGGGGCAAGTACCACCAGTGGGCTACGTAGCCTAGGAGACACATGATACAATCATAGCAGAGTAAGATAGCCTGCGGACTGAGCTAGGTAGGGTACAGGGATTATTGGCAACATATCAGGCGACTGAGGTGAGCGCACAAGCTGAGATTCAATGACTACAGGGATTATTGGCTATAGCACAGGCCACAGCCAGTAGCCTATAGATAGAGGTATCCCAGGTACAGAGGGAGATGATAGCAGAGACTACTCGGGGGGATAGTGCTCAGAGAGCACTAGACATTTTATAGGCTCGGGTGGACAGCGGAGAGTTCACTATCATAGAGGAGCATGGAGACCATGATGAGGAGCTGGTAGCGCAAATAGCGGCTCTTATAGCAAAGCAAGATTTAGCATGGAGACGTGTAGAGGACTATAGGGGAGACCGCAATATAGCACGTCTAGCAGGCAGTGCGGCAGGTTTGGGTCAGATGATGGCTGATGCCATGGCGGCACAAAAAGAGGTAGGACGGAGAGGCCGAGAAGCCGCATACTACATGGGACTTTATCATGGTGCAGTGCTAGAGGAGGCATGATAGCCTGTATACTCTGAGAGAGCGCAGACATAGAGCGCCGGATGAGGGTCACAGGGATCAGTGGGGTTATCGCCATGTCCCAGTAGTGGTGTAGGACCATCGCGGCCACCACCAAGATGCTTCTCAGACCTTTTTTGGATACACATTTTTGACACATGATGTATGATACTGACATTTTTGATATATATACATGTACTATTTTGGGACTGTGGTACTTTGATTTATGGACATTTATGATGCTATATGTTATATGATGTGATGATTATGCAGGATGTATGGATGCACTATGATGTTATATTACATTATATGATGTTTATGGCTGACATGCAGGATGAGATGAATATATGTATGATGATGCTGACGTATTTGTGATGCAGGGATGAGATGCAGATATATATATATGTGTGTGTGTGTGTGTGTGTGTGTGTGTGTGTGTGTGTGTGTGTGTGTGTGTGTGTGTGTGTGTGTGTGTGTGTGTGAGATGTGATGTGTT
>MU227366.1:606941-625844 GCA_018584345.1 Thuja plicata
TATGGATGTAATGTGATGATGCATAAATGTAAATGTATATATGATTTGTGAAATGAATCTAGAATGAATGAACCCTAAAAAATGTTACGGATTTTATTAATGCAACTAAGTGAATGAAATATAATTATATACAAATGGTACTAAATGAGTGAAATGCGTAATGCTAATGATTAAATAAATGGAGTAATAACGCAACTATAAATGAGTAAGGATGAATGGACTAAATGAACAAATGCAATTGATTTAATGAATAATGATTAATGAACAATGCAACTGATAATGAATAATGATTAATGATTAATGAACAATGCAACTTGATAATGAATAATGATTAATGAACAATGCAACTGATAATGAATAATGATTAATGAACAATTCAACTTGATAATGAATAATGCAACTGTAGTGAATGGATGCAATATGAGACAGATGGAGACATTGTTTTTGTGTGTATCAAAATAGGTCTGATAAAATCACTTAGGTGACCGGATAGGGGAATAAATAGAAACCTTTGCCAAGAGAAAAATCATAATGCAATATGACCTAACTACAATGCAAAGACTAACTACATGATGATAGTGGAATTGATACCGTGTTAATGTTGGAGAGCACACCCTAGTTTGATATTGCAAAAGGAGTTATGCACCATGTTCTAGAAAACACAAGTGACATGGTTCATTTGCGTGGACTAGACTCTCAGAAAAATAAGTTGTTAGGAACAAGAATGCAAGATATCAGGTATGATGGATCTTATGAAATGCTACTCATGAGGAGACGCAGTACATCTAGATCTTTTGAGGGATTTGAGATGCATGAATCCTTCCCCTAGTGAGGCATACATAGTCATAACAAAATATTAAAACATAAATGCACTAACAAACTATGACAAGCAGATCATACCACAAATGACACGTATTTCACCATATACTCACCATAACGAACCAGGATATAAAAGATCGAGGCGGTCACGATAAGGACATAGTAAAACACAAGATAAAATCAACAAAAAGGCATCCTGACCAAGTGATCATTCAGTCCAAAAGTTCTTTCCATGAACAATTTTGATGTGAGGATTGAGAGAACAGCCGACATCGGAAGGATGCATCCTGATGGGCCAAAGATTGATTGATAAAAAATGGGAATTCCCTGGCAATTGTTTGTGAATAGAACGATCATTAGGAAATTCAATCTATCTGTTGATTTGGTGTAAAATATTTGTGATCACTGTGTCTAGAACAAAGCTCAGTGTTTGATTTGGTAAGCTCAGTCGTGCGGGAATCGTTATTGCAAAAGAAAAAAGATGGTCAAAGAACTACCTGCACAAATATGGGTAGTGATGTTTATTATGAAAGGCGATGTAAACTGTATAGAAAAATGGTAGAAACTGATGGTGGATCTGACTACACATGGCGCCTGAAATAGGTTTTCACCATGGTACTTATCCATTGCGCCACTGAAGTGGTTTTCACAGATGGACGGATTTATTTCTCTTTCTCTTGTGCTTTGTGGATATTATTTTCAAGCTTTTGTATTTTTTTTATTTTTTTATTTTTTATTTTTTTCTTTTTCAATTTTTTTTATTTTTTTGCTTTTTGCTTGCTTTTTGAATGTTTTTGGATTTTCTCCTTTTTTGATTTTTTTGGATTTTAAAAATTTATGATGTACAACGGACTACGAACTGATCAAGCATAGAAGCGCTTGAGATGTACAATATTTACAGGATCAGGGAGTGGATCTCCCTCTGGGGATGCAATCTGATAGGTGCCTGAACCATACTTTGCTGTAACAATGAAGGGACCCAACCAATTAGGTTTAAACTTCCCTTTTTTCTCACGGTTCTAGAGGTTCTTCATATTATGCTGCAGGACAAGATCACCAACCTCCAACTGACGAGGCTTGATCCTTTTGTTGAACTGAAGGCGAAGGCAATTTTGATACATGCGGAGGTGGTCTAGGGCATTGAGGCGTCTCTCATTGAGGAGTTCTAGCTCTTGCAAGTGGGCAACTCTATATTCTTCTTCGGACAACAGATTCTTAAGAGAGATTCTGAGGGAAGGGAGCTCAATTTCAATGGGTAGAATAGCCTCAGTACCATAAACAAGGGCAAAGGGAGTGGCTCCCGTGGGGGTTCAAATGGAGGTGCGGTAAGCCCAAAGGGTAGGGTTGAGGCGAAAGTGCCAATCACAACCAGCTTTATCGACTATTTTCTTGAGGATTCTAAGGATGGTTTTATTTGTAGCCTCAGCTTGACCGTTGCTTTCTAGAAAGTACTTGGAAGAGGTATGGTGGGTAATGCTAAATTTCTTACATAGCTCTATGACATCCTTGTTCTTGAAAGGTCCTCCATTATCAGTAACAATGTCTTGAGGAATGTCATAGCGACAAATAAGATAGTTCAAAATAAACTTTGAAATCTGTTTTCCAGTAGTATAGGTGAGAGGAACAGCTTTGACCCACTTGGTAAAGTACTCCATAGCAGCCAGGATGTATTTATGGCCATTGGATGAATTAGGGAAAATTTGGCCAACGAGGTCGAGACCCCAGCGTGAAAAAGGCCAAGGGGTGATGGTGGGATGGAGGGATTGGGAGGGAGCGTGTATCAAATTGTCATGCTACTGACAAGGTACACACTTCTTCACATAGTTGTAGGCATCTTGCTCCATAATAGGCCAGTAATATCCAGTGCGTAAATTTTTTTTGGCCAAAGTAAGTCCACTAGAGTGGGCCCTGGAGATTCCTTGATGTACCTCCTCTTGGGATGTTTGTGCTTCATCAAAATTCAGACACCTTAAAAGAGTTCCATCGAAATTCTTTCGGAAGAGGGTATCAGCAAGGATTGTGTATCAGGAAGTGCGGCGAATGAAGGTTTTATGTTAATTGGGGGTTAAGTAAGTGGGGTATGTCCATCATGAAGGTAGGAATATACTTCTTGGTACCATGGGGAATTGGGATCAGCAATTTCACACACCATCTCAGAATTTGATTTGTCATAGGCAGGGACTGTAAGATTCTCAACAAGAAACTCACACTGTGCACTGTGTTCTGGCATAGTGATCAAGGACCCAATTTTTGCCATGGCATCTGCTGCTTTTTTGTTAGTGCGAGGGATCTGTTGGAATATTAGCTCAGTGAAATGCGTGTTGAGATCTTCAACTATTCGGCGATAGGGAAGCAACTTGTCATCCTTCATTTGATATTCAGCCATAACTTGTTTGATAACCAATTGTGAATCACCAAGCACCAATAAATTGAGAATCTTCCATTGTATGGCCTGTCAAAGTCCAAGTACAAGGGCTTCATACTCTGCAATGTTGTTGGTACAAGGAAACTATAATTTGAAAGATTTAGGGATGAGATCCCCTTTTGGTGTAACAAACAAGATTCCTACCCCTGATCCTTTCTAAGTGAAGGATCCATCAAAATAAAGCTTCTATGGTGGACTCGGGGCAAGATTAAGGACTGATTCATCTGGAAAATCTATGATCAGATGATGTATACCATCAATAGGTGCTTCAGCTAATTGATCTGCAATTACTTGTCCTTTGATGGCTTTTTGATCCACATAAACAATGTCAAACTCACTAAGGATCATGACCCATTTTGTTGTACGACTAGTAAGAGCAGCGCGTGCCAGGAGATATTTGAGTGGATCAATTTTAGCAACAAGATGAATTTTATGATTAAGCATATAATGTCGTAGCTTCTACATATAGAAAACAATGGCCAAACATGCCTTCTCAATTAGGGAATAATTCAACTCATAGCCAATAAAAGTTCTGTTGAGATAGTAAATTGCTCGCTCTTTGTCGGTATCATCCAATTGTGCCAGGAGGGCTCCCAACACGACCTCTGTAGCAGATATGTACAAAATTAGAGGATGATCAGCAACAGGTGGTACCGACACAGGTGGATTAGCCAGATAACCTTTCAGTTTCTCAAATGCATTTTGACACAAGCAATCCCACTAGAACTTGATATTCTTGCACGGGAGATGGGAGAATGGATGCACCTTGTCAGCTAGTTGTGACATGAATCTTTTGATTGATTACAGTTTGCCTTGCAAACTGCGTAATTGCTTCAATGTTTTGGGTGGTGGCATCTCTAGAATTTATTTCACTTTCTTTGGATCAACTTATATTCCGCGTCGTGACACAATGTATCCTAGCAGCTTACCAGACTGTACTCCAAAAACACACTTCTTAGGATTCAACCTAAGTTTATACTTCTCCAATCGCTTAAAGATGGTAGTGAGGATAGGAATGTGTGATTCCCTTTTTTTCAATTTTCCTAAAAGATCATCCACATAATCTTCCATGATGACATGCAAAAGGTCATGAAAGATGGTAGTCATTGCTCTTTGATAAGTGGCTCCGGCATTTTTAAGACCAAAAGGCATCACCTGATAACAGAAGGTACCCCAAGGTGTTGTGAATGCGGTTTTGTGCTAGTCTTCTAGTGCTATCCTGATCTGATTATAACCTAAGAAGCCATCCATAAGTGACAACATTTCATGTCCTACCATCAAATCCACTATAATGTCAATATTTGGGAGTGGAAAATCATCTTTGGAACATGCAAGGTTTAAGTCTCTGAAATCAGTGCATATGTGAATGCCCCTAGCAGGCTTACCTACTGGTACAATATTAGAAACCCATTCAGGAAAATCAATTGGTCTGATTACTTCAGCGTACAGCATCTTCTGAAGCTCTACTTTGACTACTAATGCGACTTGAGGATGCATCTTGCGAAGTTTCTGCTTAACAGGTTTTACACTTGGATCTACAACAAGATGATGCATGAAAAGATTTGTATCGAGCCTCGGCATGTCTTTGTAGGTCCATGAAAAGTTGATTTTGTGTTTATGCAAGAATGTTGTCATATCTTTCTTTTCTTGATTGCTGAGAGAAACTGCAATATAGGTGATGTGTGAATCTTCTTTCGTGCCTAGGTTGATTGGAATAGTATCTTCAATGATCATAGAGGACACTTCTGGTTCTAATGATATAAATGGCAAGTCAGCCTCTCCCTCCTCTAGCACCTCAGAAAGGTTTTCACTAGAGGAAGCATCCTTTATTTTGTCTTTTTTTTCATCCAAAGGTGTCTACGAGAGGTTTTCACCAGAGGATGTTGTTGAGCGTTGTTTTGACACAAGCCAACTTGCTAGGATCTCGAGATTTGATTTCCTCTCTTGAAAGAATAATCGAGTTATTCCCAAGGTTCTTTGGGGTTAGGTCACAACCTGCTTGGTTACTAAGTTGAAGATAAATGTGATTGTTCATGAGGAGGCCTTTGCTGGTATGTTCAAGACAACAAACTATAAAATATTGTTAGTTTCTTTTTGGTATTTTTCATTTTAACAAGTACGGGTATGGTAAATAACATGCAACTTTGTATATTTTGAGATAACGACTTTTAGAATTTCAAGACAGAATTTAAAAGGGATGAGGGTAACAAGAAATGTAGCAAATTTGTAGATAAAAGTAAAAATCCTAAGGACATAAACCACTGTAAACCCTTCCTTGTGAATTAAATGTTGGAGGAATTTGGAACAACCCACGAAGCATAAATCAGACCACGTCATGATTCACTACTCCATAGATGCAAGCGTTTGGAGAAAAAGATATGTTTTACTCGTACGAGATATTCAAAATCTATCAAATCGTGAAGCCACCAAGATGTGCGCACCCACGAGACAAATTTATCATTAAGCCCAAAGATAGAATCCTCCATACATTTTCCACAACAAGGTAGATATACAACAGAAAAATCCAACTAAAGGTAGCATGAATTTGAAATACAATAACACAAAGGGCTCTCTGAAAATAAAGAATAATGCAAGCATACATTCAATAAATTTGCATAGATAGCAGTAATTCACACACCATGAATGAAGCACCCAATGTATATCTTTATTGTATTAAAAATTAGGCCCTTTACATTGCTTTTTGATTACAATATATAGAGTTTTGATCTACAACTCTGATTTTTGGAGTTAGGGTATCAGAGAGTCTAAACTAAAGAAAAATCTTAAAACTAGAACTTTATTGAAGGGAAACTATTGCTAACTGATACTATGTAACTTGCATGGATTCTTAAATCCATTTATAATCCATTTTCTCATGCAAAGAGGGCAAAATCTGCCAAAGAAGAGAGGGAGAAAGAAGGTGAGTTCCTCTTGTGAACTGGGAGTTCTTCTTCTTGATTCTGGTGGTCCTTCTTGGATTCTTCATCTGGAATTGTCTCTGGCGATGGGAATAGATAGGAAACCTTTATTCTTTCCAAAATGAACTCAAGTTGTCCATTAATCTGATCTAGAGTCTAACTGGTGTTTGAAAAAGTGACCTCAGTGGAAACCCCCAGTTTTTTAGACCCCAACCTCTACCCCAAAACTTCGGAATTGTCATGGGCCAAAAGGCCAAAAAAACTTGAAGAGGCTGGAAGGCCAAAATATTTGAAGGCCGAAAAAATTCTCCTTGCTTTCAGGGCTGAAAGGCCAAAATGTCAGAGGCCAAAAGTCTGAAAACTCCATCTTAGTAGAAATTTGGCCAAGTGTAAAAATCCTACCCTATACCCCTGGAAATTGGACCTTGGAGCTTTATCCAGGAAAGACCTCTGGGTGAGCTACCCGAAGCCTCTACACTATCTCCTAAACTTCTTCAAAATTGATCTCTGTCCTTCTTATCTTGGTGACCCTTCGTTCTTGCTTCTTTCTGAAGATATTTAATTCAGAAGCAAAGAATGTGATCTCTTCTTCATGTTGTGACATTCTTTGCATTTCCTCCTTCAGGTAGAATAGTTGCTGCAGGGCCTCCTTGGTATTAACCTCAGCCAGAATGTCTTTGAACTGTTGGACCACCTCTTTGGAAGGACGTAGAGCCTGTTTGTTTTCATCCTGATAGACGTTGAGGCCGACCCCTGTGAAGAAAGTATCTATATCTTCGATCCATTTTATCACCTCCTCTCACTTGTCATTTATAAGGGCCTGGTATTTCTTGTAGACCTTAATTATTTTGGTCATTTGTTCACTCCATGCCTTGAATTTTTCCAACTCTTCGCCTTCATAGAACTTTACCAAAATTTGGAAGCGTTGCTTTTGAATTATCTCCAAATCATGGAGGGTTGCTTGCCACTTAATCACCTCTGAGTCTATTCCCCCATCATCTTCCACCAGGTCAATGAGTGAATTAACTTCAATTAATATGGTTTGGTACGGCCTAAATACTGACAAAATCACCTTCTCTCTGAATTGTGCAAAGTCATTTATCCAATCGGTGCTTGCCTGGATGAAAGAGGGAGTCAAACCTACTGGCAAATCTGGTGTAGCCCTTTTATCAAGCATGGCTTGTAATGAAGCCTCTAAACAATTTGGGTCAATAGGACCCACCAGCTTTTGAATGTATCCCTTTAGAGCTTCATTTTGATCTGTCAAGGATTTTATGGTCTCTTCATCCTTGTTCATGAACCCTAGAGCGTGCTTCAGCCCTAAAGCTGCTATTGTCTTGCTACCTTCTCTAGTAGGTTTGCCCAAATCTACCTCCCTGAATGTATAGCCCTCTAACGAGCCTATTTTCTGAGAAGTTCTCGGGGAAGGGATATCTATCTGGGCTTTCCAATGACCCCCAGTGTCTTGAGTCACATATGACATGGTCTTTGCAGGTACACTAATTTATGCCTGGTGGAAGGCTTGCTTCATAGCAGTCATATTTGGATCCTCCCCATCCAATTCATTGGTATAAGTTCTCTTCCTGGGTTGTATCTCCTTGGTAAACCAATTAGGTTTTCCCGAGGTAGTTACAAGTTCATATGGTGCAACTTGGAGTATTGAAGTCAGGCATTGTACTTCTGGCGTTATTTCTTTCTCTAATTCCTTTTCTTACCCTCTTTCCTGTTCACTCCCTCCTTCCTTCATTCTTCCCCCTTCAGTATCCACATCCATTTCCCCTTCTTCCCTCTCCCCCTCCACTTCACCTTGTTCAATCACCACATTTCCCCCTTCTTTGTCTGGGGCCTCTTCGGCGGAGGTGTCAATTGATACATTTGACCTAAGACCGGTCATGGCCTCTAGTGTGGACTGGAAAGGTGATGTGTCTTTAGTACTCACTACTCCTTTGGTTGTCTGGGTGGCGCATGTTGAAGGGATTGATGTTGGTGGGGTAGGTGTTGATATGGCTGGAGTGGGAGATGGGAGAATGGTAGTAGAGTAGGGTAGATTTGGCGTAGGAGTAGGTGTTGGGGTTGGAATTGGAGGTGGTAGATAAGATGGTGGAGCAGGGATATGAGATGGTGGAGTGGAAAATGGTACTTTCCCTACTACATGATCTATAGTTGTGGCTTGGTCTATCCCACTATCCTGAACCTCAGGCTCTTGAGTGGAACTAGGGACATTCACTGAAGGGTTGGTGAATTGGACCGGTGGTTGAGTGAGGATTACCTAGGGTTGTATAAGTGATGGAGCTCCATTGTATGTATCTTGGCCATGATCTAAAAAGCCTTCAAGTTTTTCAAAATGAGAAAGCATAAATTCATCTAATCCTAAGGTATCCAAAGGATTATCCTATTCTGTGGGATCTTCTTTATGTTTCTTGGTGGTTCCCTTCTCTCTCCTTTTTTACAATCTCATTCTTCACACTAGGGGCTCATCTTCTTCTGCTTCCTCAGACCCCTCTTGTATCATTTTCAACCGCGGAGATTCAGAACTCTTCTTCCTCTTATATGTTTTCTTCTCAGCAGTGGGGGGAGATGGGCCAGAGGTAGATGGGCCTTCACCTGATTAGGGTTGTGACGACCCCGCTGGTGGTTCAATCTGGCCTGTCATTCTAGTTTTCTTGGGCCTAGGATTGGAGCCATATTCAATAGGTCATTCATGACCATAGACGGTTCTTGGCTTCTAAGGGGGAATCCTTCTTATACTTAGGAGCCGTTGACTTCTCCCCTCACTATTTTTATACTTTCCTGGAGGGCTCCATCAATGTTTTTACCAGGATCAGACTCATTCTATGTGGCTTCTTGATCCAAGTTATGGTGGTCTTTATCACATGCCTCACCTGGAAGTCTATGTCATCATTTTCATCCTTGTCCACCTCTGCGTTCATGATTGGTCGGTCATACACCTTATCTTTTGTGTAAATGTCTTATAAGACCTCATCTAAATCACATTCCCAAACCTTTAAGGAAATAGGAACCTTCAATACCTCTTTGGCCAGAGCGAGGTTCATTCTGCAATAATCCCGGATCTTGACCTCATGATCATCTATGCAGTTTATCTAGTGATCCTCCAAATGTGGCTCATGTATGTAGAATTTGTCGATGATGTGGCTGTAAGTACCTATGGGATCAAAGCGGGCTTGTACTATCTTGTAAAACTGTAAGGGACAGTCATCCCATTCAAAAACTAGGGATTTGCAAACCTTCATGTCTTGTAGTGTATATGGTCCCAAAGAGATGGGAAAGTCCCAACAATGCTTCTTCTTATACTTTATGTGCTCATATGCATCTGTGAGCTGCCTGGCCATATCCAATATGATTATCCAGTCAGATGGGTACCTGGGCAACTTCTTTGGTTGCAAGGTTGACCCAGCTATCCTGATGTATGTGAATGTCCTGAACTCGATAAAATAGGTCCCAATGGCCCCCTTACCTTAGTAGCAGCGTCTTCTGACCTCCTTTTAGAAAAGTCACCTTCAATAGATCAGATGATTGCAAATATGAATGCATCATTGACTATCCTGTAATCAGGGGAATCTTCTGGCATGTTTTCTCCTCTTACCAGTTATGGGTATACAAGGTGGGGCCATGCATTTGGATCATTTAGACTCCCCCTCTTGGTGAGGTCGGGATAATCTACTTGTGCAGCTAGTAGATACACCACGTAAGTGCTCATGTAAAACTTGGGATTATGTTTTACAGCTGTCAATTGCTCATCTAGATTGTCACTAATGATAGTGCCCTATTCGAATCTTGCCTTCCATTCCCAGATCCTTTCTATAAATAGGATCATCTAGTGCTTGAGTTGAGTGGATTGTGGTAACCCATACACCTAGCTTATCATTTTTATAGCTGCCTGGATGTCATCCTTCATATAGCCTCTTTGGAGGTCTATCTTGTCCAATTTGTTCTTAGGAAGCGGTTGCTTGAGGTATTCTTTATTCATCATCTCATGTACGGCTTGCTCCCTGTTGCCAAACCACTTGGTCCCCTTTTCAATATAGAAGTCATAGAACTTGTCTATGCCTTTGTGAAGGTGAAAGACATCCTCAATGACATCCGGCATAATGTCCAGTACCACCTGATCCTCTGAGTTTACTACCACCCTCTTATCTACATCATAGTGATGAGCTAGGGTGACGATCAACTCTGAAGATGAAACAACCACTAGGTGTGCGGCTGCATTCACTAGCCTGGATAGGACTAATGCGGTGCAATCATCAGATCTGTTTGTTGGCTGGGAGCACTGAGTTAGGAATTCATTCCAATATACATTCCCAATATTGGTATCTATTATCTCACTGTGCTTGTTTCCCACCTTTGAGCTAGGGGGATTACCCTTGTATTGATACTTCATTGGGGAGGTTGTCTTTGGTTCAGTCATTCCTACAAGAAAAGACAAATATCAGTAGCTTATTGAACTAGAAAAAATAATTTAAACTATGAAAGCAAGCAAAGAGAGCTGAATAAATAGCTAAGTGTAATTTTTTTGCACTTTTGGGCCTTTTAGGGTTTCGGTCACCGAAAACTAGTTCGGAGGCCAAAACATCCGAAAGTGCGAAAAGGTCCATTAGAGGGACAAAGTCCATCAGGATTTTCGGGGTCCAAAACTAAGAGGTGCTTGCTTAGGAACATCGAACATCTGAGAATGGTGATGAACCCCGAAATCCCGAACGAAGGTCTCGCTTTCGGCCTTTTTGGACCTTTCGGTCTTTCGAACCTTTCAGATGTCCGAAAGGCCAAAAAGTCTGAAACGACACTTAGCAAGTTTGAAGATCCATTTTTGGCCTTTCGGAGGCTAAAAACCTACGGCAAGGGCCACGATCGATGAAACACAAAAACCCTAAACCTAAGACCCAATGAAACTAGGAAACCCTAGGTCCGACAGGGAGGGACATCCCTATCGAAACACGAAGGCACAGAGGCCTAACGAAGCAAAGAAATGAAGTTCCCTAGGCTGGAAAAGCACTAGGCGCGAAGACAAAACCCTAGACCTAGAATGAAAACATGAAGTGAAGGAAAGCGAGGAGAACCTACCTTGAATGAATGAGCAGAGGAAGGACAACCAGGCAGCTCAGAAGTGGAAGCGGTCGGCGAGGAGAAGCAGACAAAATCGTGGGTGAGAGCACAAAAAAATGCAAAGTGATTAAAAAAAAGAAGACTACTTCTATTTATAACCCGTGGGCTGATGTCAACGGCTTCAGGACTTTCAGGCCCTGAAAGGCCGAAAATGCTAAAGGAGAACCAAGCCTTCAGCCTTTTTGTGTTTTCAGAGTCTGAAAACACCGAAAGGTCGAGTCTTCAGCCTTTCGGCCATTTCAAAATTTTGGAGTACCTAAGTCCTCTGAAAGGCCGAAAAAAGGGTTCTTCCTTCCTCCGACTTGGTTTCAACCATATTCTGTGGTGGCTGACTGGATTTCTATGAGGGGTGGGCATGACAAAAGGCCAAAAGATTAAAAAAAAAAGAGGGGGGTCCCCATGGTTAGAAGACCTAAAATGGGGTGTGTGTTGTGGACCCACAACAGATGTATTTTCATTTTTTTTTTATTTTTTTCTTTTTCACTTTTGCGACTGAGAGAGTTGACTTGGCTACTGAAGTAGGCTTGTTCATTGTAGTGTATCTGATGTTCGTACTCTTAGAGATTCTTAAGTCCAAAGAGGGCTAAAACTACCTCATCCAAATCACATACGTCCAAAGCTGGTGCTGAGTCTTGCTGATCCCAGTCAATTAATTTAGAGTTTGTGAGGGGTAAACAAGGGGACGAAAGGTCGGCTTGGGTGATAGTGAAGACATGGTATTTTTGTTTAGGTCATCTTCAATATATTGGAAAGGAATTTTGAAGAACTCTTCCCCAGTGTCTGAATCTTAGGCAGCTAGACAATAATTCTTAGCAAAGTTAGTCTTAGTCTCTACGAAATCCAATCCATGTCCTTTAGGATAGCCATTAGCTGTTATGATCTTCTTCTTACCTGTTTCATTAGCTCCAAGGCCAGTACCATGATATCCCATGCTTTTGACAATGGGAGTAACTTTAGGATACTTTCCTTTGGGGAAAATTACAGGTCATTCTTCTTCATCATTATAGAGCCAATCAAGGACAGAGCTATATTCCATGTGTTCATCTAATAGGGACCCCCAATGTTCAAAAATAGTTGATTTGCAGCGCATAAGTGCTTTATCTTTGGACAGGGGTAATGGTGATGGTCTTCCATAAGATTTTGGAGACAAAGGGAGTTGCCTAATACATAAAGCACTTTCAAATTTATACTCTCCCATGCCTTGATCTGTAAATGTGGCCTTTGCTTTAGATGAGGAGGGTTTGTCTTAAGTAGCTTTGTCTTCAGTAACTTTTTCCTTTCCTTTGGATTGCTAACCTGGTGTTTCTGATGTCTTTTCTAGAACAGGGGTTTCTTGATTGAAATGTTGGCCAAACTCATTCAACGGACAGTAATTAGCTTGTTTTCCTTCCAATCTCTTGCAGTATTGAAAGGGCTCAAGATCTCCAGGAATTGTGATTTCTTTACCATGATGTGGGAACTTTAGACATTGATGATAAGTAGAGGGTACAACTTTGATAACATGTATCCATGGACGTCCTAGCAAGATGTTATAAGGTAGATCTAGATCCAGTACATGGAAAACAGTTTCAATCAGGGTCGGGCTCACTTGTAAGGGTAGTGTGATAAAACCCTTGCTTTCTCATTCTTGATCATCATAGGCTTTTATTGTGATTCATTTGTCTGCATCAATGAGGTCCTCAGAAATATCGATATTACAAATCATTTTTAATGTGCACAAATTTAAGCCAGATCCACCATCTATGAGGACTCATTTTACTCTTGTGGAGTGGATTTTACCTTCTATATGGAGGGATTTATAATGATGAGGATCAGGACCACCAAAGTCCTTATCAATGAAGACTAGATGTTCTTGTGTGGCTAGGTTCCCTATCATAGCTTTGAATTGTGCAGCATTGATGTTCTTAGGGACACGGGATTCATTTAGAGCTTTATCAATGATTTCTCTGTGAATTGGTGAAGTTTTCAAGAGATCTAGAATGGATATCTATGCAGGCGTCTTTCATAACTGGGCCAATAAATCAAAGTGTGAAGCAGGTCGAGCAGCAGTAGATGGTGCAGCTGGTGGATTTGCAGATGTAGAAGGTTTATCAGCAGCTTGAATAATGACTCTGGGTCTATGTGTAGTAGCATTACAATCAGCAGCTTTGAGGATTATGGTATTAACATGCGTGTCATATTCTTCAATGCAGCCACAAAGAGAGTCAAACCCAAAGATATCATTTTCATTTAAACTCCCACATGTTTGATCATGGCCTGTAATAGTATTGGTAGAATAGTCATATGGGATTGCATTTGACGCATTGTTTTGATTATGAGTTGGGAAGGGTTGATTGTAGACTTTGAGTTTCACATTAGATGAGGATGCATTCTGACCTTCAACTTCAATTTTCCCATCCTCAATGAGATGTTGCACAAAGTGTCTAGGCTTCATGCATTTCTTGGTATCATGCCCCTTGATGCGATGATAATCACAATACTCATTATCTCTATACCAAACAGGTTTAGGTTGATTCTCATCAAAAGGTTGAGTATTTGGGTAAACTATCATTCCTCGATCCGCAAGTTGTTTGAAGATCACATCTAGAGGTTCTGCTAAAGCTGTGAATTGTCGCTGTTGTCGATTGTCATTATTATTGTTGTTGTTGTTATTGTTATAGTTGTTGTGAGGGAACAAGAATGATTGATTGTGCAATTGTTGATTATTGTTCCGATTATTCTGATTTTGATTGTTGTTCTGATTATGATTGTTCTGATTGTTCGGATGCTGATTTTGATTTTGGTTGTTGTTGCGATACTAATTTTGATTATGATTGTTATTTCGATTGTTTTGATTGTTATTTTTGGATGCTTGGACATTTTGAACATGCTTGGCATCAGTCACTCCATCATTGACAACTCCTTTGTTTTTACTCCAAAATTTCAGTTTATCATTATTAGAAGGAGTATAATGTTTGATGCTACCTCTTTGTAAAAGGCCATCTTCAATGTCTTTTCCCTTCTTGACAAGGGATTCAAAGGTGTCAGGTGAAGCCATTTTCATTTGGAAGGACATCTCAGAGATTAAATTCTTTATGAAGATTTTGATTAAGTGACTATCAGGTATTTTCCATGGCATGTGATTCACAATATGTCTCCATCGTTGTAAGAAACTAACAGAGGTTTCTCCGTTCTTTTGTTTGGTATTGCACAAATCGCTGAGTGTTGCTTAATGCTCAATGTTATACGAGTATTGTCCAAAAAACTTCTCTGCAAGATCAGAGAAGGTAGAGATTGACCCATAAGGAAGGGCCATGAACCATTCCAAGGCTCCTAGTGAAAATTCTTTTTAAGTAATTCTCATTATAGGTGACCTCTTGATACGCAATGTAAAACTCTTTGAGATGTTGTAGAGGACATGTTTCACCTTTGTATTTCTCAAACTTGGGCATCTCAAAGTTTGGTGGGAATGGTTGCATCGTGATAGACTTGTCAAATGGATAGGGACAAATCTCTTCAAAAGAAAACTCCTTCTTGCCCCCATTCTGTAAGCCCTATACAATGTTCTTGAGCTCACTGAATTATTGGGTGAAGTCTAGAGTATTATGTGTGAAAAATGGGGGTACATAACCTCTGTCTCCTCCAAATTGTGCGGTTGAAAATCCCATGGAGGTCATGCCAATGGTAGGAGGAGGTATATATTGATAAGCTCGTGATGCATTGGTTGCAGATGTTTTTTCCCCTAATATTTGAAACAAAGATGAAGACAAGGGCATGGAAACCTACCCTATGTTATTGACATTAGCAATTGCTCCTTGAGTCATTATCATTTAAGTGCTATTATGTGTAGTATTTTTTGGCAAAGCACTTATGATCTGTTGAATTTGTTCAGGTGTTAATTGGGTATTGATGTAGTTGTTGACATAGGTGCTAATATAGGTACTGATGTGGGAGGTTCGCTAACAGGTCCCTTACCAGTGTCACATGATGATGTAGCATTTGAAGTAGAATCCATGGTTTCGGTGGTGGCAGCAGCGGCTTTGATGACATTCTAGGTAAGAAGTGTTTCATCGAAGTCAACAGGAACTGTGACACCATTATGAATAAGATTCAAGAATATTTCATCGTTGTTATGCATAATGGCCTTCTCAACCATTTCCAAGTTGTATGGGTCTCTAAGGAAGTCATTCACTTGGGTGGGTCTTTCTTCTTGGTCCACTAATTTAGTTTCTTTGGGCACTTCCTTAGCTCGTACCCCATTTCCTTGAAAGTATTGAGTGGCAAATGGATTCTCCTCACGGGTAACAGTGTTGAATGTTGTTCGCCTCATGTTTCTAGCTTGGGATTGAGTGACAACCATACAATGATAGAAGAATGGAAGAAAAGGAGATGTAAGAAATGAAATGGAGCAAAGATATTTGATCTTGAATTTGATTGGATTTGATTGATTGACTGATTGATTAAGGATTGATTGATTTGATTGATTGGATTGATTGATAATTGAATTAAAGGTTTTTGGAATAAAACCTAAGCATGTTAAAACCTTATGATGATACAAACATAAAAGGATTTAAAGTGATACCTATTCTACTTGAAGATGGACTTGTGATCTCAAGAAAAATGGGACATCACTAAAGATTTAAATCACTTGAGACGGACTGATGGTCTGCAAGCAATGTTGTGTTTGTTTAAGGATGAAGGCTTGTGATACTTTGATTAAGGTCTGTCAACCTAAAGATTTGATTTGATTTGATGGTTTGATATAATGCTCCAAGAGAAGGAAGAATGATGATGGAAGAATGGAAGAATGATGCCGAAGCAAGGTGCTACCTAATTGTATTGTTCAATGGTAACAAAAGCACTGTTGATTGAAAACTTGGCATTGAAATTGCAAACTTTGTTATTGTAGAGGGTTTTGTCAAGTTTCTCACGATGTTCAATCTCTTGTTTGATAGATGTTGCAATATGTTGATATTCCTTGGATTTACAAGTGGTTTCTTTTTGCTCTCTAAGGACTGGAGGTGTTGGAAGCTTAACCTTCTTATGTTTCTTGAAATTGGTCATGTCATGGAAAATCTGATTTTGGCTGAATGAATGAATGATCTAGGACAAATGATTCAAGGGTCCTATGGAAGGTCAAATTTTGAATATCTCGGCAAATTTTGAAGCTCACTGTTTTAAAGCGGAGATGGCAGTCTCAGACACAGCCGATGATCTTCGCAGATGGCGATCTGCGTAGACGGTAATCTGCGCAGATGGAAAATCCAGAGCGGAGACAGTCAAATGTGGCTAAGGTAGTGTGTTGAAATTCTAGGCAAATTTTTGACCTTCAGTCTAATTTTGGGCAAATTTGTTCAATGGTAAGAACTAATTTTCAGCACAGGCAAACTAGAAAATAATAGACACACATCTTAAAACAATCCAACAAGGGACAAAGCAACCTTAAGGGATACTAGAAAATGTGACATTAGGGAATCTTGATTCAACTTGTAATATCTCGTTTGTGTATGTTCAAGTGACTCTTTCAAGCCACTTATGTTTTTACTGGGTCTAGCACAACGAAGACAGTTCAAATAGTAGCTACCTTAGGAATTTGGCTTCGCATGAAATATTATAGGCCCATTGCTTGGTAGTCCTTCAACACACATAGCATGTCACCCCCGAAAGGGTGCCCATGTTTTTGCCTTTTGCCAGGTATTATTGTCATGCTACGAAGATCTCTTTCGCAACACAATACCCTAGGACACGTATGATGGAAATCTTGGGGGGAGAATCTTCCCTCCCCTTGCACTATAATAAGTCACTATTTAGAGGTGAATCAGGTAGGCTACTAATTTATAGTTGCTAGCAAGGTTTCGTGGTGTCCCCGCAATCGATTTGTACGACGTGAGACACTTAAGTCTCTAGTTCAACCATGCCAATATGCTGAGGATATTCACTCAGTATGGACTACCATTGAACACGACTCGCCCGAGCTTGAAGGGATAAAGAGGACCTTTGGGTTGCACTTTATTTCTATACTAGACAAAGGGATTACCAGTTTGAGGTCTTCCTCTAAAGGGGAAGCGCACCCTCTAAACAAGCCTCTCTAGGAGCTTGATTAGGCTAAGCTTTCTCTTCACCCAAGATTCGCAAAGGCGAGGGGAGAGGATACGACTATAACTTAATCATAGCGTCACTTATGTTAAAGGGGTTTTAATCTAATGACATATAGCTCAAAAGAAGTGTTGAGAAACACTTCTTCAAACACACCAAGAAATGTTCATTCTAAAATTGAACCTAATTAAAGTAAACTATGTGTTTTCTACCTAAGCAAAAGACACAATAGTGTGATTAAACATACAAGTTCACTTTTTTTTCCCACACAAAAAAGAGGAAAGCTTGGAAATGTGTGTTCATTTACCTTATGTCATTCAAGATTGATAAGGTTTATTCCTTTAACGTTCAAGATTGAGTGATTTTTCATTTTAAACAACATGCATTCCAAGACAAGTGATTAATCATACAAGTTCATTTTGATAATCTATTAAAGTCATTTAAGGAACCTGCATGAAATTTTTTAGTAGTTTAGAATTTCAAATATTAAACACTGCAAAAAACCACAAAACTCAGAAAACGCGCAGACGGTGAAATGTCACAGACGGTGATCTGCGCGGACAATGATCTGCGAAAATGGTGAAAGATCTGCACAGACGACAAAATACTGACAGTCAGATTCTGTTAAAAAAGAAAAAACTTACTCAAACTTAAAAATAATACTTTTATCAAACCAGATAGCATTTAACTCTTAAAAACTTTGTTACTATCAGAAATCTGAGAGTTAAAAATGCTAAAAGTTGACAAAAAGTAGTTTAAACCATAGTTTTCATAAGTCTTTTCTAAACAGGCAAAAATGGTGAAGTATAGGAACAGACGGCAGAGTTTTGCAAACGGTCGAGAAGCGGAGATGGCAATCTGCGGAAATGATGACTCCAGAGCGGAGACGGGTCTGCGTGAAATTTTTTTGAACTGCAGAAAATATATAAAAAATGTTAGAAAACAAGGGACGTGGGTCCCACCGGGCGTGCCAAAATGTATATGCCAGAAACCTACCTGTTGGGAGCACACTCAGACATGCAAATGTTAGAGATATACATCAATAAACTACATTAACATTGTGTGTGTGATATTTGGTACCTGTTAGATGGACACAAACACTTCAATAGATCATTGTTTTAGTAACTTAGGGTTAGTAAAAGCATGAAAAACATAATAAACCCTCTAAAGGCGACCTATTGCCTTCTAATCTAGGAAGATTATGAACATCAATATATCAGCCCTCAGAATATATTGATGAAACAGTGACCAATACAACCTAAATACGAAGGATTTGAGTTAAAATGAGCTAAAAATGATTAAACATGCATGCATACAAGCTATGAAAGATGAAATGAAACTAACAATTAGTATTTGCAATGAAATGATGAGTAATCTAGCACAAAAAAAGCAGCATAACAATGCAAATATGATCTAATAAAAAGGCTTATGTGCTCTCAAAACATGCTCCTATTTATAGAAGAAATGGGAGAGAGAGGGGATACAAGGTTCATTCATGAGCTTGGAGGCCCAATAAATGCACATGTAGGTGTCATAAATGCACAT
>MU227366.1:665571-688296 GCA_018584345.1 Thuja plicata
GTGGGTGAAGTTACCCATGTGGACTGGAGAGATGGGTGGAGTAACCCATGTGATGTAATTGGAGTTATCTCTTTGAAGATAAATGAGTATTTAATTCATTTATTTATTAATTATTTTCAACATGTGATATAATTGAATTATTTTTGGTTAAGAATTGCTTTATTTAATGAAATTAAATTAATTTAATTAGTAAGTTTAAATATTTGAATTTAAACTATAGGAAATTGAGTTTAATTAATTAGTTTAATGATAATTAATCAATTAAAGCTATTTAATTAAATAAAATTTATTATTTAATTAATTTTGAGAATTGGATTTGATGATTTGGGAAATGAATTTAGAAGAAAATAGATGATTAATTAATGATTAAAAAACCATTAATTAATAGATGAAAATTAGTGTTTTTAATGTAAAGTCGCAAGCCTATCCATTTTAGGGTGTCTACAGAAGTAATGAAGAAGTTAGCAGAATGTTCTTCTGGATTGGAAAGTACTGCTACTGCAACCCTTCCACCTCCTGAAGTTGTGATAGTAGCTACTCCACCTCCTATAGTTATTGATGTAGCCACCCCTTCATCACCATAGAAGACCTCGCAGGTAGTAAAGATTGTTCCTCGAGTTAACACTAGATCCACCAAACTGGATTCACCACCTAAAGGACAAAGGACTGAGGGAGAAGAGAAGAAAGTCAAAAGTGACAGACAAGTATGGAAACTAGACTTGAAGATGATTGAGAAGAGATATATTGAGCAAGGGAAGTTATTTTAAATAAAAAAGTACTATGAAAGGTATGAGGAATCTGATAAGCTTAATATTAAATATATTGTGGTAAATCAAATACTTGTTTTCAAGAAAAATCTACTAGAGATAGAGGGAAGTCTACATGAAAATTTGTATGGTAGACTGGAAATAAGAAAACAACTAGCACATATTGAAGATGAGGCTATTAGGAATCAAGCAATTGACAATATGTTACATGTAGTTTCTATGCAAGAGAGAGATAGAATATTTGGTGAACTGAAACCTTGGTTGAGGACCAAGGCAAGAATAGTGAAGATTATGGCAAGAAAGTATAAAGAAGTTACAGAAGAGACTCAGAGAGCATTGGATTAGATACAAATGAATAAAATTCTTGAGAAGACTCCACCTCCTAAACCTACATTGCTTACACCCTTAGGAATTGGAGAGAGTTCTAAAACGGTTGAAGCAAGTTTTGAGAAGAGCGAAGATGATATGCAACCAGATTTCTATGTTTTTGGTGTGGCTGTGGCTCTTAAGACTTCACTTGATGAGATGAATATATTTGAAGGAAATATTGACAATACAATGTGTTAGCGCTTTTTCTTGTCGAATCACAATACAGTTATCAAGCTTGACTCCTAGATTCCCAATTCTTGATTCATACAAGTAAAAGGCTAATTAACAAGGATACAATCCTTCTTCTTCTTTGAGCCCCACATCACTCAGGTGGGTATACCTTTCTCAGATTATTGTTTCTCAATAACTTAACAGTGGGCTTAACACTACACTGATTTTTTTTTGCCTATTATTGCAACAAATGATAACACATATTGCAGGTGAACACAACCAATTTAATACAAATTTTAATAGGCTATATTGTGAACATGGCAAGGGAAAAAAATAGTGAAATAAGGGTTCTCATCCTTCTCCCTTTTTGTGTTCTATACTTAGGAAGGATAACCTACTGATTCTCTCTTCAAGGAATCACCACGATGAATTATACTTCTCAATATAATTAATTAGACATATATGTTCTTAATAAAAGAAATAAAAGATTTTGTTTATAATTGATTGATGATAATAACTACTTGTCAAAAACTTGACCAGTGCCTATCCCGGGTAAAGAGTCATAATGAAACATACATTCACAAAGAAGACAATTAATTAGAACACAGATAAAATCCCAGATAGAATGCCTTACAAACTATCCTCTCATTCTCACATCTCTGTATCAAAATTATTGCACAAAACTCTAACCCTTTGGAACTATTTGCAAGATTTAATCCCTCCTTGAAAGAAACTCACAAATAATAGCACAATTACCTTATAACTGGTACATTTAAAATGTCTTACAAATTAAACATACAAGAGCTGAAACATAAATGTGAAAAGACATCAAAGATCTGAAATAGGAAATTCCATTGTATTTTATTCATAATCTTTTGATCCAATACATTCAAATAGACTGAAAACCTTTTGAAAACTAGACAAAATTGAAAAGTTTGCCTCGCAGTTTTGATTTTACCATCCTTTACAATGTATTGCTACTTGCTATATATATGGAGCATTAGCCATCTTGGAATCCTCAAAATTCAAGGATACAACAAGCTTTGGATGGCTAAGCTAACCCTAGAGGCATTAAAAGACAAAATTTATAGTTAGACCTCTGAACGGTGGAAAGACAAAACTTGTTGACAACCAAATTTGATCTTCAAATCTTCAATAGCTGGCACCTTTGTCTGTTGATATTCTAGATAAATTCATGTAGTTGTAACAAGATCTAGTGACCACCATTTCAGGCTAACTTACACTAATCTTTATGATAATTATCCTCCCTGTGCTCAGAGATTAGGCATCAAGTGTCCTCTTCACTCTTCATCTAGTATGTCAAGGTTAATTGTTGCAGTCTTCTTTTTCTTGGGATTTTTATGAACATCCCATGCTGCTACATCTTCCTCTGCAGACCAACTAAAGCTCTGAATGCTTTCTAGTTGTGTCTTTTGCCTCTCCCATCTAGCATCTATTATGCTCTTAACATCTGTCACAAATTTGTTGAAATTTGTCTCAGCCTTAAATGCCTCATCCAAGGTTATGTTGAACCTTTCCATATCTAATTCCAGGGTGTCAGAAACAAATGCCTCTTTATTAGTCAATAATGAATCAAATTCATTTCTCCATGTCTCCACTGCTTTGATATGATTGTCTTCTTCTCTAATTGAAGGAACACATTTGTTGTAATTAGATCTAAACATGTTCAATCTGGTTTCTATCTGATTTTCCTTACCCTTGAAAAAGGACAAGGTTACCCCAATTTTCTCTATTTCATCACCTACTTGTGTGAGTATCTCTGGAAAGTCTTCCCTAAGTGGCTGCAGAGATGCTAATCTTTCAAATAAACTGGTCCTAACAGACCAAGTCCCAAAATAGGGGTTCAAAATTGATACAAAAATAGTTACCTCTACTTGTAGGCCAGACAAATTGTTGTATGCTCCATGCACTAAGTCAAATTTATCCTTTAGGATGTTAATCCTATGTTGTAAGATGTTCAAAAAGGCTTCTAAAGCCACATTATTCTTCTCTACATCTTTTATCTGTGTTTCCTTCTGAGCATCCCATGTATCCTCTTCCTGCACAAGTGCATCTTCAGCCTGTTTAGGTTTAGTAGGAACAACCTCTGGGATCTCTTGTAACTTCTGAGTTAGATCTACAATTATCTTTTCCATAGCACTGATTTTTATCAAACCTAGCTCTTTGTCCTTTGCAATAAGGCTTGTTTCATCAAACAACTTTTGATACCTATTGGACATTTGCACAACTTTTTATTCATTCAAATGAGCAAAGTGGGTTAGGGCTTGTGAAATTTCTAGATCCCCTATATTATGCACAAAACAGATGATTTTATCCCCTTCCATGTTCTCTTGTACATTGATTAGTGATGGCTTTTGATTTTTGGGAGCTAGAGCCCACATAGCTAGGGTCAGAGATTGTGTATTGTAACCACACCCTTTGATCATCTCCCCTACTTGTGTCTCTGTTGAAAACTTGATTTCTGGTTGCCTTCTGATTTGGTCTATGATGAAGGCTAAAGTCATGTCCCATCCTTCTACTAATAGCATGCCCCCACTTTTTGTTGTTTTTCCCAAATAAGGAAGTCCTTGAATTCTTTAGTCTTTATGAATTCATCATCCTTTAAGAATTCCTCCTGCTGTAACTCCCTTTCATCTTGAAATAATAAGAGAGTCATCTCAACATTATCATATGTTTCTTCTCTCTTCTTCTTTCCTTCTCTTATAACATTTCTTAATTGGTGATCATAGGCACTTGTCCCAGTGAATAGTGCACCTATTCTATCATTTTTCTTCTTCTGTGTCTTGACAAAAGAAGGTTCCCCTGCTTCCACCTTTTGATTTTTATGTGGAGGCTCAACAACTACCTCAGCCTGATGTCCCTGTGTTAGGTCAATTATGTTTTCCTTAGTCTGAGGTGGTTGATCCTGAGGTGGTGGGTTGTATACTAAATAACTGCAACTATATTCTGAGGATGATTATTTATTAGGACCTTTGTCCTTATCCTCTATTTGTTCTTCTAGTTGATTACAAAGTGTCGCATTGGACTCCATCATCTTTTCTAATCTTTGTAAATATGGAAAACCATGATAAAATCTTCTGAGCTGCAGATTTTGAATGAGTGCCTTTTTCATTTTAAAACCTTATTATATTCAAAACAAGATCAAGATTTGATACAATTGTCTTATTTATCACAAATCAGAAACTCTTTAAACATTTCATAATCTCTATGCTCTGATTGGTTGATGATTGTTCAACATGGAACAGAAGAAAACCTTATATTTTACCTTGCTCTTACTCTGGTTCCCTTCAGTGACTACATAACTGTATGATCTCCTTGTCACTGAGAGTTATCTTTAACTCTGGTTCTCTTCTGAGACTTAATGATCACCACACGATCAACATCTTAATCAATGTTCATCTCTTAATCACTTGAAAGAAATCTCTTAACTCATGTTCCTTTCAAGACTACGTGACTAAGGCTTCAAATAACTTTGGCTTAAACCTTTAGTTCCTTTTAGAGACTACGTGACTGTATGAAATCAAAGTTTCTTTAAGATTTCACTTACCTTGAGTTTCTTTTGAGATTACATGACCATCGCTAGATCTTCCTTCAATCAGACGGTCTGTGTGTAATCTCATATCCATTTTGTACTTTCTTCTTTTGATCTGAGACTTCGCGACTACCCTTTGATTAGCTTTTGATCCAACGGTTCACGTGCAATCTCCTTTGCTTTGTCTTTAACTGCAGTTCATTTCAAAACTTCACAACTTAAGCTATCTCCAAGTCGTGGGATGAATTTCTTAACCTCAACTTTGCATTGAGACTTCATGACTAACCCAGATATTTGTATGACTTGGAAATGTGTTCAAATCTGAATCACCACCACTGAATCGCTGAACTTTCTTTGACTATTTGAATTTTATCAGTGACTTCATTCTATCCACTAGATCTTTTCTCTTTCATGACTCAGATCTCCTCGTCGCAAACTTCACTTGAGCTTTACTTAACCTTTATCAACCACAATTCTTATCAAGACTTCATGACTAACTAGATCTCGTTGTCACTGAAATAAATATCTGACTCAATGCCAACCTTTAGATCTTCACTTAATCTGATGGTAGTCATTATACCTCTTAATCTTTCATCCATCTGAACTTTCATCTCATGACTTTACGTTGGCCACGGGATCAATCTTGAATCGGACAGTAGTCGATTTATCTCACATCTTTTAGCCTAACCCTTGCTTTCAAAATAAATCTTGTGACTGAAGGCTTTTAATTCATCTCTTAACCTTGGTTTATTTGTGAGACACTGTGACTATGCAAATTTGAAGTTGCTTTAAGATTTCTTAATTGAAGATTTTGTTTCGAGACTTCATGACCACCGCAAGATTACCTCTCAAATCAATGGTTATCGCTTAATCTCATATATTTTGACTTAACTCTTATTTCCTTTCACGATCACACGACTACCTGAGAACTTTAACCCTTCTTTAAACTCTAATTAGCTTTTGATATTGCATGAGTGAATGATCTCAAAGTCGCCAAAGGATTTTCTAACTTTGGGTTTTCAAACAAGACTTTCCGCACACCACAAGATCATGATCTTCATCAACGGCCCGCATGAAATCTCATTAACACTGAAAGCATATTATTTTCTCTTCACGGTAACGCGACCAAAGAATTTCACCAAGTCTCTAAAGAAAATGGAATATTCTTTAGGCTTAAAGAGACATCGCGACCAACATGTAAAATATGAAAATAGGCACATAACTTAAGTGACTTAGTCTTTTCTGAAAAAGTAACTGTGAAATAGAAGAAATTTTGAAGAAAAGGGTTTTTCTCTTGGATATGCATGAAACCTAACCTAGGACTTATGGTTTTACATACTTTCTCTGATTCTAAGGCTTAGAGACCATTATTTGCAGAAGGATTTTGACAGCATTGGATAGAAAATTTACATTTATACAGGAAACTGACTAAGAACTCAAAAATTTTATTAGCAAGCTTCAAAACTGGAAATACAACTAACAGTGACTCTCTTTAGGGATGCTTGAATGCAAGTTCATAGAAAGAATAACAAATCTATGGGAAATCATACCACAACTGCACTAACATATTACTAAAAGTAAACACACAACTGGGAAAGAAACACACGACAAAAGGAAACACACCCGTACATAAGATACAACTACTGTGCATGGAAAAATATTCAATTGAAGAAATTTTTTAGGAATTGTCCATCCACTGGAAACTCTTTTTCTTCATCATTCATATTCTTGAGGAGATATGAATCCTTTCCAAAAATCTGATAGATAACAAAAGGCCCTAACCACAATGATTCAAATTTCTTATGTTTTCCTTTGTCTTCAGCCCTGGCATTCCATTGCAATACCAAGTCACCAAGCTGGAATTTTCTTTCATTTGACATATTTTCAAAAATTTATTTCATCCTTTGTTGTATTTTTATATTCTCCCTTTGACTATCTCTCCTCACTTCATCCAATTCTACTAGCTGCACCATTCTCTCTTGCATAGGTTCAGAAACCTCAATCTTTTCATCTTGGATGAATTTATAAATTGGAAGTAAATTATTAATAGACATTCTTGACTAAACACCATATACCAATTCAAAAGGATATTTTCATGTAGCTTTCTTGATAGTAATTCTATCTGCCCATAGGGCAAGTTTTAACTTTGCATGACATGCTCTCTTGTTATTCTCTAGGGTCTTCTTTAAAATTTGCAGAATACTCTTGTTACTTGATTCTACTTGCCCATTTTCCTATGGATGGTAAGGAGATGAGTAAGAAATGACAATTCCCATATCAGAGAAAAAATCAACAAATTCTTCAGATCTAAAGCACATGGAATTTTCCATTACTAACTTGATTGGAACACCAAATCTAGTGATCACATTGTTCATCAAAAAATCAATGACAACTGTACTTGTAGCCCTTTTAGTTGGAATTTCCTCCACCCATTTGGTAAAATAATCAGTCACCAGTAGAATCCAACTATGCCCCCCACTTGATTTCTCAGCAAATTCTCCAATAAAATTCATTCCCCACATGGCAAAAGGGGCTTCTACAACTATGGGATTCAATAATAAAGCTCCTGAAAAATTCATCTTGCTGGAGAATCTCTGGCAGGGTTCACACTTCCTAACAAAGGCATGAGTATCTTGAAATAAACAAGGCCAATAATAGCCTGCCCTTAAAATTTTGTGAGATGTTGATCTAGCATAGTAATGTCCTCCACACATTCTAGCATGCATTTCTTTCAAAACCTCTTCAGATTGTCCTTTATCAAGACAGAACAACAACATTCCATCCTTGTTTTTCCAATATAAATCACCATACAACAAGACATATTTTTGAGCATGTAACCTCAGGCTTCTCCTTTGGTTAACATTTAAATTTTCTAGGCAACTAGCATTTTTAAGAAAATATACAACGTCAGTATACCATGGTTGCATTTCAATACTTGTAACAAAATTTTCACAGGTATTAACATTGTTTACATGAACTAAGTTCAAATTCTCTTCTATCATCAATTTTTTCAATCCCAGTCCTCTCACCAGCTTTGTGATATGAATTTCCAAATCAAATTCCTGAACTTTGTTTATCCACTTACATCTCTTTCCTGTTACCTCACTTTGGACGAAAATGTCTTTTACAACAGCATGAGGAACATATGCATTTACTTTTGTGCATACAAGATAAGGCCTGAAAGCCTTAACTGATTTTACCAAGGCATAAGCCTATTTTTCCATCAACTAATAATTCAACTCAGTTGATTGTAAATATTTGCTAAAAAATGCTATAGGATGTTCAAACCCTTCATCATCCTTCTGCAATAGGACTGCAACAATGGTATGAAAAGAAGAAAATGTGAATAAAGAAAAGGGTTTGGTATAGTCAAGAGACACTAGGACAAGGGCTTCTTGGATGGCTTGTTTTATCTTCTCAAAAGCTAATTGTGCTTCTTGATCCCATTCAAATTTCACATCCTTTTTCAATAGCTTGACTATGGGCTTGACTAGTTCTACAAAATTTTCAATAAATCTATTGAAAAAATTGATTTGTCCCAAAAATGATTGTATACCTTTTAAATTTTTAGGAGCAAGCACTTTCTAAATATCCTCAACTCTTTCTGGATCTATTCTTTATGGACTTCCTTTGACACTATGTGACCTAAAAGTTTTCCTTCAGTGACAACAAAGTGGCATTTCTTTGGGTTCAATGATACCCCATATTCTAATGCTTTAATCATGACCTTCTCCAAATGGTTACAATGATCTTTATCTTTCTTTGAAAATGTTGTCAAATCATACTGGTAAACTACCATAAGAACACCTATGAGATCCTTAAAGGCTACATCCATGGCTCTCTGAAAAGTTGCACTAGCATTTTTTAGACCAAAAGGCATGCGAGCATACACATAAGTAGCTGAAGGAGTGGTGAATGTTGTCTTGAATTGTTTAGATTCCTTGACTAGCACCTGATTGTACCCTGAGAACCCATCCATCATAGACAATAGATCACATCCAGTGACCTTGTGTAACATAGCCTCTGTATTAGGTAATCCATAGTTGTCTTTTAGTGAGGCTACATTCAGGTTTCTAAAGTTAACACATAATCTTATGTCCCCATTCTTCTTTCTCACAAGGACCAAATTAGAAACCCATGATGAATGTCTGATAGGTTGAATTATACCTACATCCCTTAACTTCATTAATTCCATTTGCATTTTAGTAGCCAATAGTGGGTTGATAGGTATTTGTTTTTGCCTAAATGGTTTCACATCTTCTTTAAGTGGGATATCATGTTGAAACAAGTCTTTTCTATAGGCTTTTAGATCCTCATAAGACTAAGCAAAAACGTGTTTATATTTTTTCAGCAGCTTTATCAGATTCTATCTCACATTCTTATCCATCTTTTTACCAATATAGACCAACTGAGGAGATGTCTCAGATCCTAGATTTATTTCTTTCAAATCTCCTATCTTGGCATTGGATTTATGGGACATATAATTATCATTTATACTAAACATGCCCTCCAATTCAACTAATCCTTTAGGAATATGATTTGTAGCTATTGTAATAACTTCTTGATTAGAAATATATTCTTGGCCATCCACAACTGCTACTAAAGATTCACAGTCAATTTTATGACCATCATATTGATCTACACATTGGTTAAATCTAAGGATGTCATCATCATCCTCAAACACTTTCCAGTTATGGATATTATCAGGGAATTTTGGTCTATTTTTTTACTTCTACTATAGATATGCCAGCCAGGATAACATCATTGTTTTTCATGGCAACATTAGCAAGAAAATCTGTCATTATGTTGTTTGATCTTTCTACCCAAAGAATGTTAAAAGCATCAAAGAATTCTAACCTATCCCAAAATGCATACTTGTACAACCTTAGTCTATCATCTTTTCCAACATACTATTCCCTTATCTGAGATATGATCAATTAGGAATCTCCATGAATTTTCAAACATTTGATACCATGTTTAATGGCAATATCCATTCCCAATATTAAGGCCTCATACTCGGCTGTGTTATTTGTACAATGAAAGGATAACAAGAAAGAATATTTAAAAGTAATACCTGATGGGGAAATGAATAAGACTCCTTCTCTTGATCCTTCCTTGGAGCATCCTCCATCAAATTACATCTTCCATAGTCCATCTTGTTGCAACAACAACTCATCAACAATTGGATCAATATTCCTCAATCATTGCTTGATCTCTTCCACAACAAATTTTTCCATGTTAATATCTACACAACAATTTAAATGGTCAGGTGTAACCATCTCCACCATGATAGGTGAATGAGGTTCTCTGTACAACTTGACCTCATTACCATTTACAAGAATCATTGCATAAGATAAGTCTAACTACAGTCTTCCACCCAATGTCATTGTCCACTGTCTTGACAGGAGCATACCATAATGGGGTTTGGTATCCACAAAAACTATGTCCATTCTGTAGGTAGCCTCTGGGAAAGAAAAAATTTTCACTTCAATGTCTTTCAATGTTCCTATCAAAGGAACTTCCCTATTATCCATTACATAACAACTTCCAGCAGCAGTACTGAAGGCCCAATTCTTTCATGACATGATATGACATTACAGTTGCTGCAGCACAAGAATCTATCATGCAATTTTTTACCACGAAATTATTAGCAACCAAAGTGACATAAAATGGGTCAACAGACAATGGTTCTTGAGTAATTACATTGCCAATTCAAATATTGGAAATTTCTTTGCTTTTTTCTTTTCCTTTCATTTGTTCTTGCTTTTCCTTGACAGATGGAATTTCCTTTCTATCATTGTTTTAATTCAAGGATATTTTTTCCTAGTTTTACATAGAGACATCATTTATCCCTTTCAAAAGTGTCGATGCAGCTTCTTTATGCTCTTTTATTTTTAGCATCTCCATTAGTGGGACTGAAACTTTCATCTGAGTCAGAGCATGTTTCATGTCAAAAATAGGTAGTTTAGAGGATGCATCACCCATTTTTTTACCTTTCTTGGCTTTATCATTGGCTAATTGCTCCTCTTTTTTTCCTTCTTTTTCTTTCCAATCAGAAGAATGTTTTTCTTGTCTTGCAAACTTCTTATCTTTGCTTTCCTTGACAGGAGAATCTACAACACCTTGAGGGGAGTCTTTTCTGACATATGTAGGGGCAAGTTTACCTTGAGTAGGCTCTAATCTCCTATTTCTCAAATTGTATGCATCCCTGGATTGATTGATGGTTGCAGCAGTCAAGGATCTCTTTTCTTCATCAGTAGGAACTTTGAAATGAGAATGTGACTTATCATTTCCTACTACATTTATAGTTGCTTGTGACATAATATCAGCCTCATCATTTGAATCAGAAACTATATATTGTTGATACTCTAAATGTTTCCCTCTTGTAACAGGCATATCTTCAAGAGGCTCATCTTTATTTGGAGACCATGGATAAGGTCTTTTTACTGTAAACATGTTAATGGCAGGGCCTTCTTGCCCTGCACTTATTTGTTCATCTCTCTCATCCATTTGATCAGATAAGGCTTGGGCTACCACACATTGATATGAAGAATGTGGCATGTTGCAGGCAACACACCAGGGAGTATTTTCAACATAATTTTTACTATTCCTTTTTAGGGGATCAGGGGTTTCCTTAGCTTTTTGGTTCTCTTGATCTCCAGGGATGGGTTTACCATTACTCTAGTTTGTTTTGTATGGGTAATCTCTCAGGTTAGGCTACTTATAAAACCTTTGGTTTCAATTTTTTTTTATCACAGTAACCTCTCCTATCATTTTTGTCCATTTTTGCAGCGAGATCTTTTACTTCACTTACTAATTTGTCAACAGTCTCATCTTCTTTGACAGGCTTGTTGGCTTGTCCCTTTTCTTTCCAAATTTTACTATCATCCCTTTTTCCCATCTTTCCTTATGCTTTCCTATTGCTCTCAATGCCAATAGCTACTTTTTATGAATCTCTCAAAGTTGTTGGGTTTTTGTCCCTAAGTAGGTAAGACATCTTACCATCAATAGCATTAAAATAAGTGGTCATACATACCTCCTCATCTAGCCTCAGCACTTGGAACAATTTATTTATGGCCTTTTGGAATCTATTGTTAAAGTCTTCCATACTCTCATTAGGGAATTTCTTGATATTATTGAATTCATTCAACATATAACTAGATTTCACATGTTCTTTGTATTGTTCCCTAAAAGATTTTACAAACTCATCAAAAGAGGCAATGCTATCATTAGGTAGATTTCTAAACCAATCCCTAGCATCTTCTGTTAAGGACTGAACAAAAAGCTTCATGATGACATCTTCATTTTCAATTTCAAAATCAGTTATCTTATCACTGAAAGCTTTCAAATGCTCTTCACAAGTTATGACATTACTTCCTATGAATTTAGGGATTTTATCTCTTACCTCATTGGGGATCACATTTGGGTGACCAGGGATGCCATCAAAGAAAAGGGATCTATATCTGTCCATATGAACAGGTCTCCTTTGGAAGTTTCCCAACACATTGTTACCACTTGGTCCAGCTACTACTTTTTATTTTGAATAGGTGGGGGAGCACTTTCCTTTAGGTTAGAGACTTGAGCACTTGGACCAGGACCAGTAGGTTGAGTAGCTACACTTGGGCTAGAAGTTTGAGTTTTAGGACCAGCACCTTGATTGTTTGGGCTGGGACCAGCAAAATAATTTTTTTGTTGAATCCCATGATTAACATGCATAGATCTACTTACAGTAGTGTTAGTAGTAGCATGTAAAAGAGCTATTTTCATCCTCATATCAGCTGCAGAAGCCTCTAACTCCAACTTTTCTAGTTGTTTGGCTAGATCTTCTGTGGCTTTTCGGGCTTGTTGAAGTTCTAGATCAACTTGAGGTATTCTTGCAGGGATAGTCATGTTTTTCTTAGGCTCATCTATAATAATACCAATAGCCTTTTTCTTACCCTTATTAAGGACATGTTTACTACTTGTCTTGATTTTTACATTTTGCTCAACCTCATATGGGTGCAATGGTCTGATGACAGGTCTACCTCCTTCAAAATCATCGTTGCTAGCATTTGATTTCTTATTTGCAGCTTTCTTCCTCAAATCATCAAGATCACCAAACAATTTTGTATATAGGCCCTTAAACTCTTCACTTAGGATCTTAGCCTTGAGGTCATTTCTTCTTATTTCTGCCAAGAGTTCTTCTCTCTTTACCAGTAAGTCATATATCTCTTGTTCACGCCTCTTCCTTGCATCTGCTATCTCTATTTCTTGCTCCTTTTCTTTCTTCTCAAATCTAGAACCTCATCTCTTAGGTTATCAAAATCATAAGAGGTTGTCTCAGAAGCAGAAGTTTCTTTTGGTGGAGCTAGATTTTCTTCTGCAGGGAAGAAACCTACATCTGTCATCTCTCCTTCTCTGAAAGGATCAAAAGATGTATCAACTCTGTTAGGACCTACAAGCCTTGATTGCTCTGCACCCTCAGATGAGGATGACCTTCTTTCAGGAACATGGATCTCCATTCTCCCCTTTGAATTATTTGAGGAATCATGATTGGATCCACCTCTCTTGGACCACTGTCTCCTTCCATGTGTATGGAGCTCTTCTCGAATATCCTTCTCAGGATTAGATCTATAATGAGACCTGGTGTTTCTTTGTCGACTCATCTTTTAAAATAGACAATTATATTCAATATTTTCAATATGCAAATCACACTGGAATGCACAGAGACTAGAGTCGCCACCTCTTTGCAGAGGACAAGTATATATATAAAATAGCTGATAATCTTGTCCCACCTTAGATTTTCTTTCACAACAATAAGTCTAAATGAAGCTCATATGCAAGGTTTTCATAGTATTTTCTCACCTTGGCCAAATATGTAATCACAAGAGCACTATCCTTTACCATTTATACTTGTGCAAATTCACTTTCTTCTAGAAATGTTTCTTTAAAAATATGTACTGGGGCACATCAAAGAATTCAGAACCACCACTCAATCTATGTGAGATAATATGTGTATCATTTTTCAGGATCATGACCTTCATGCAGTGCGCAATGACAGATAAACATAATAGAGTCGCTCTTATAATTATTAGGAAAAATAGACTTATTCTTAGTATCACAAGGACTAACTCTCTGATAAACATAACTATAGAAAATTTAAAAGTATTCCCCATTAGAGTCACCAATTTGTTAGCATTTTTTCTTGTTGAATCACAATATAGCTATAAAGCTTGACTCCTAGATTCCCAATTCTTGATTCATACAAGTAAAAGGATAATTAACAAGGATACAATCCTTCTTCTTCTTTGAGTCCCACAGCACTCAGGCATGTATACCTTTCTTAGATTATTATTTCTCAGTAACTTAACAGTGGGCTTAACACTACACTGATTTGTTTCATGCCTATTACTGCAACAAATGATAACACATCTTGCAGGTGAACACAACCAATTTAATACAAATTTTAACAGGCTGGATTGTGAACATGACAAGGGAAAACAACAGTGAAATAAGGGTTCTCATCTTCTCCCTTTTTGAGTTCTAGACTCAGGAAGGATAACCTAATGATTCTCTCTTCAAGGAATCACCACAATGAATTGTATTTCTCAATACAATTAATTAGATGTATCTGTTCTTAATAATAGAAATAAAAGATTTTTTTTATAATTGATTGATAAGAACTACTTGTCAAAAACTTGACCAATGCCTAATCTCGGGCAAAGAGTCATAATGAAACATACATTCACAAAGAAGACAATTAATTAGAACACAGATAAAATCCTAGATAGAATGCCTTACAAAATATCCTCTCATTCTCACATCTCTGTATCAAAATTATTGCACAAAACCCTAACCCTCTAGAACTATTTGCAAGATTTAATCCCTCCTTGAAAGAAACTCACAAATTATAGCACATTTACCTTATAATTGGTACATTTAAAATGTCTTACAAATTAAACATACAAGAGATGAAACATAAATGCGAGAAGACATCAAAGATCTGAAATAGGACATTCCATTGTATTTTATTAATAATCTTCTGATCCAATACATTCAAATAGACTGAAAACCTTTTGAAAACTAGACAAAATTGAAAAGTCTGCCTTGTAGTTTTGATTTTACCATCCTTTAAAATATCTTGCTACTTGCTATATATATGGAGCATTAGCCATCTTGGAATCCTCAAAATTCAAGGATGCAACAAGCTTCAGATGGCTAAGCTAAACCTAGAGGCATTAAAAGAAAAAATTTACAGTTAGACCTCTAAACGGTGGAATGCCAAAACTTGTTGACAATCAAATTTGATCTTCAAATCTTCAATAGATGGTACCTTTGTCTATTGATATTCTAGATAAATTCATGTAGTTGTGACGAGATCTAGTGACTACCATTTTAGGATAACTTATACTAATCTTTATGATAATTAACCTCCCTATGCTTAGAGATCAGGTGCCAGGTGTCCTTGTCACTCTTCATCTAGTATGTCAAGGTCAATTGTTGCAGTCTTCTTTTTCTTGGGATTTGTAATAACATCCCATGCTACTACATCTTCCTCTGTAGGAGAACTAAAGCTCTGAATTCTTTTTAGTTGTGTATTTTTCCTCTCCCATCTAGCATCTATTATGCTCTTAACATCTATCACAAATTTGTTGAAATCTGTCTCGGCCTTAAATGCCTCATCCAAGGTTATGTTGAACCTTTCCATATCTAATTCCATGGTGTTAGAAACAAATGCCTCTTTATTAGGCAACAATGAATCAAATTCATTTCTCCATGTCTCCACTGCTTTGATCTGATTGTCTTCTACTATGATTGAAGGAACAAATTTGTTGTAATCAGATCCAAACATATTCAATCTGGTTTCTATTTGATTTTCCTTTCCCTTGAAAAAGGACAAGGTTACCCCCAATTTACTCTATTTCATCACCTACTTGTGTGAGTATCTCTGGAAATTCTACCCTAAGTGGCAGCAGAGATGTTAATCTTTCAAATAAACTAGTCCTAACTGACCAAGTACCAAAATAGGAGTTCAAATTTGATACAAAACTAGTTACCTCTACTTCTAGGCCAGGTAAATTATTGTATGCTCCATGCACTAAGTTAACTTTATCCTTTAGGATGTTAATCCTATGTTGTAAGATATTCAAAAAGGATTCTAAAGCCACATTATTCTTCTCTACATCTTTTTGTTTGTTTGCCTTCTTAGCATCCCCTATATCATCTGTCTACACAAGTGCATCTTCAGTCTATTTAGGTTCAGCAGGAACAGCCTCTGGGATCTCTTGTAACCTCTGAGTTAGATCTACAATTATCTTTTCCATAGCATTGATTTTTATCAAACCCAGCTCTCTATTCTTTGCAATGAGGCTTGTTTCATCAACAAATTTTGATACCTATTGGACATTTTTTGCTTCATTCAAATGAGAAAAGTGGGTTAGGTCCTGTGAAATTTATAGATCCCCTGTATTGTGCACAGACCAGATGATTTTATCCCCTTCCATCTTCTCTTCTACATTGATTAGTGATGGCTTTTGATTTTTGGAATAGAGCCCACATAGTTAGGGTCTGAGATTGTGCATTGTAACCACACCCTTTGATCATCTCCCCTACTTGTGTCTCTGTTGAAAACTTGATGTGTGGCTGCCTTCTGATTTGGTCTATGATAAAGGTTGAAGCCAGGTCCCGTCCTTCTACTAATAACATGCCACTAGACTTTACTAGTTGTCTAGCCTCATCAGGGATCGTATTCTCATATTCTAGATCATATTACTGGAGAGCCTGTAAGGCTTCACTTGTTATGGCTTCTCTTCCATCCAATTTCAATTGTGCCCCCACTTGGTGTTGTTTGGCCCAAATAAGGAAGTCCTTGAATTATTTAGTCTTTATGAATTAATCATCCTTTAAGAATTCCTCTTTTTGTAACTCCCTTTCATCTTGACACAATAAGAGAGGCATCTCAACATTATGATCTGTATCTTCTCTCTTCTTCTTGCCTTATCTCGTGACCTTTCTTAATTAGTGATCATAGGCACTTGTCCTAGTGAATAGTGCACCTATTCTGTCCTTTTTCTTCTCCTGTGTCTTGACAACAGAAGGTTCCCCTGCTTCCACCTTTTTCTTTTTATGTGGAAGCTCAACAAATACCTCAGCCTCATCTCCCTTTGTTAGGTCAATTATGTCTTCCTCAATCTGAGGTGGCTGATCCTGAGGTGGTGGGTTGTGTACTGAATAAATGCTACTATATTCTGAGGATGATTGTTTATTAGGACCTTTGTCCTTATCCTCAATTTGTTCCTCTAGCTGATTACAAAGTGTCCCATAGGATTCCATCATCTTTTATAATCTTTGTAAATATGGAAACCCAGGGAAATAACCTCCAAATGGGATCCCATTCTTCTTGAAATGTTGCTCTAAATCCATTAATTCCTGGTATTTTGTTGCTCTGGCTGAAATTTCATCTTCTTCAAGGATGAACTTGATCAGGTCCTCCTCTTCACATGGCTGATGTTATTTAGTAATTGGAATGGTGGGTGTCAGAAGGTTCTTGGCACTTTTTATGAACTCTTCTGTATCAATGTACCTATACAAGGCTACATTCATTCTGTAATGTCTCAACCATCCATTCACAGCATCATAAGCCCTCTTACCAATTGTAAAATCAGAAGCTATAAATTGCCTAGGAGTGAATGTTCCTTTCCTATGTGGATCCAAATGCTCCCTATCTATCAACATGAGCTACCATATAAACTCCATAATAGTGATCAATGGTGGTACTCTGTATGGAAAAATGTGTGGTGGTTGGGAGCAACCATATACTCTAATCAAAGGGAGATTTTGATGATAATAGAAATCACCCCAGTTGTGGTCTCCATTCCATTTATCCACAAACTTGCAGGGCCTCAAAAGTTGTAACACTTTGACTGGAAGCCTAGTCATATTGAATCCTAAGTTTCTCAATAAGGGATATACCACCCTATTCTCAAATGCACAGAACTCATTCTCTCTGGATGTGTAAATCTATACCCTCAACCAAAGTTGCACAGGGTTGGATTGACCATGATAAAAGCTTCTGAGTTGTATATTGGGCTGGTCCATGATATTAAAATTGTAGAACATAATCAAATGCATGAGAAATGAATATTGTAGGAATTTAGGGCTTCCTACCTTACTTTTTTTATCTACAAATCCCTAATGCATCTTATCAATTACATACTGAATGTAATCATAATCTGTGCTGACATAGGGACTTTGCAAGTCCAAAATTATCATCAGCATGTCAGAGGATAATCTCTCTCTCTTCCACTATCAACCCCTAAAACTCTACGCAGGGCATATGAAATGTATTTAATATAGAATGCTAGGTTCTTGTACAAGTAAGGTGCATTATCACTTGGGATAGGAGATATATAGTTTCTAGTTCCTTTTGACACATGGGCCTAGATCAATTTGTACACAATGTGCCTCCTTAGTATATCTATCAGCTAGGGATTTCATGAATGATGCCCTATCAAGGGTTACTAAGATTGTGCCATCATCTATCTTAATGGACCTTGAAATTGTGTCATACCTACTGGCTAGTTCCAATATCAAATCAATATCCATAAACACATCAGGAACTACTAGTTTTGCTAATCCAGACGTCCAAGGGTTTGACACAGGCACAGGACCCTCACTATTCTTGTGGAAGTAATTAAACAAGTGATAGCTTGAACAATCTATTTTTTTACATCTCTAATATAAGCAAAATTGTCGCCAAGGTACTCGTCATTTACCTTCTTTCCCTGATTAGATCCTGGAAGCAGTTGTATGAACTCTTCTAACTAATTCCTTTTTCCTTTCAAATCATCTCCGCTCTTCCTGCTAGTTGAGGCAATGCTCACTGCTCTTCTCATCTTTTCTATTCTAAATTGCAACTGATCAAATCTCTTTCTTCACTCTGCAAATCTGGATAGCTATGTTCTCTTGAAAACACTGATCACTCTTGCAAATTTTTCTCTGAAAACTGGAACTTTTGGTGAAATGAAATGAACAATGGTAAATCCTACTTATTCAGAGAAATCAATGCACCATTAGATTCTAAATCATGGACATTCCATTCAATCACTTCTGTCATTACTTCTACATGCTGTGATATCAGTTTTTCTTCTAGCCGTGGCATTTGAAGCTGACAGGTGATCAATTTTGAATGAGTGCCTTTTTCATTTTAAAACCTATTATATTCAAAATAAGATCAAGATTTGATACAATTGGCTCATTCAAAGTCGCTTTAAGATTTCACTTACCTTGATTTTCTTTTGAGATTACGCGACCATCGCTAGATCTTCCTTCAATCGGACGATCCGCGTATAATCTCATATCCATTTTGTACTTTCTCCTTTTGATCTGAGACTTTGTGACTACCCTTTGATTATCTTTTGATCCAATGATTTGTGTGCAATCTCCTTTGCTTTGTCTTTAACTACAATTCATTTCGAGACTTCGCGACTTAAGCTATCTCGCTATCTCCAAGTCGCGGGATGAATTTCTTAACCTTAAGTTTGCATTGAGACTTCACGACTAGCCCAATATTTGTATGACTTGGACATGTGTTCAAATCTGAATCACCACCACTGAATCACTGAACATTATTTGACTATTTGACTTTTATCAATGACTTCACACTATCCACTAGATCTTTTCTCTTTCATGGCTTAGATCTCCTTGTCACAAACTTCACTTGAGCTTTACTTAACCTTTATCAACCACAGTTCTTATCGAGACTTCACGACTAATTAGATCTCATTATCGCTGAAAGAAATATCTGACTCAAGGTTTATTTCAAGATTGAATGCCACCCTTTATATCTACACTTAATCTGATGGTAGTACCTATACCTCTTAATCTTTCATCCATCTAAAATTTCATCTCGCGACTTCACGTTGGCCACAGGATCAATCTTTAATTAGACGGTAGTCGCTTTATCTCATAGCTTTTAATCTAACCCTTTCTTTCAAAAGAGATCTCACGAATGAAGGATTTTAACTCATCTCTTAACCTTGGTTTATTTGTGAGACACCACGACTATACAAATTTGAATTTGCTTTAAGATTTCTTAACTAAAGAGTTTACTCTGAGACTTCATGACCACCGCAAGATTATCTCTCAAATCAATGACTATCGCTTAATCTCATGTCTTTTGACTTAACTCTTATTTCCTTTTGCAATCACGTGACTGCCTGAGAACTTTAACCCTTCTTTAAACTCTGATTAGCTTTCAATATTTTGTGACTGAATGATCTCAAAGTCGCCAAAGGATTTTATGACTCTAGGTTTTCAAACAAGACTTTCCGCACACCACAAGATCATGATCTTCATCAACGGCCCGCGTGAAATCTCATTAACACTGAAAGCATATTCTTTTCTCTTCCCGGTAAAGTGACCAAAGCATTTTTCCAAGTCTCTAAAGAAAATGGAATATTCTTTAGGCTTAAAGAGACATGGTGACCAACATGTAAAATATGAAAATAGGCACATGACTTAAGTGACTTGGTCTTTTCTAAAAAAGTAACTGTGAAATAGAAGCAATTTTGAAGAAAAGGGTTTTTCTCTTGGATATTCATGAAAATTAACCTAGGACTTAGGATTTTACATACTTTCTTTGATTCTAAGGCTTAGAGACCATTATTTGTAGAAGGATTTCTATAGAATTGGACATAAATTTGACATTTATACAGGAAACTGATTGAGAACTCAAAAATTTTATTAGCAAGCTTCAAAATTGGAAATACAACCAACACACTGGCTGAGGATGAAGAACAAAGATAGGAAGAACAGAAAGAAATTGAACAGAAATAAGAAGAAGCAAAAGTTGAAGTCAAAACTGAAATTCACACATCTTCTATCTTATTGTTTGCAAGTAAAGACAAATCTATTGATGTTGATGTTGATTGCATGGATGAGGATGAATTGGTGAGTTTAGCCTTCACCACACTCACTAAAGCAAAAGAGAGAGCTGAGAAAAAAAGTGACAAGAAGACTAAGGTAATGTCTGGAGTAATTTATACTGTGAACAAATTGCTTCCAGTACCTATTATTTTCCAAAGCAAAGATGATGTAGAAAACTTGAAATTGGCACTTGATGATTTTGATGGTCACTATGAGACCCTAGTGAAGATTGCATAAGAAAAGGCAGAGAAGAGATACTTGGAGAAGAAGTTGATGGAAGTTTTCCAGTATATTTTATGGGACTTGGGCATTATGAGATCTGTTACAATAAAATCTAAGAGTTGTGTTGCACATGGCAAGATGCTATTCAGTTATTGCATGAACCCTATCAGACATGTTTAGAACATCAAAGACTTTACTGTGAAGGATAGAGAAACTTTGAATAGTATGATGGACAGTTGTGAGACCTCCTCACAATATGTAATAGAAATGAACAGAGAAGTAACAAGGATTTTGGACAAACTAAATGTATTGGATATAGAGAAAGGGAGAGTCATGATGAGGTTTGGTTTGTTGAAGAGTCTAATTACTCCTAAGCTATCAATTCTTGAAATTCACTTATCTGACATGGAGAAGACTGCAAAAGCATTGACAAACTCTATACCCATAGAGTTGAAAGCAGCATAGACTTCATCATATGCACTGACTGGCCTAATTCATGTTAGTCAGCTATTGGTAGAATCATGGAATGCAGAAGTAAAGATCTTGGAAGATTCCTTTCAAGATATTCTGAAAATAGGGAGCAAGCACTAATTATGTTATTTTTATGTACCTTTGTCATTTTTTTTGAAGGGGAATAAGAGAGAAGAAAAATGAGTAAAAAAAATATTTTTTTAAAAAAAAAAGAGTTTTTGATTTTGTGTTGGAACACTTAGTCATTTTTTTTGTTAAGTGTTGTCATTAATGTCAAAGGGAGAGATTGTTGGCAAGTGATATTTTTGGTATGTTATGAATCAATTTTTTGGTTTTCATTTCTGGCAACACATCTAGCATATTGATCGATTGGATTGAAGTTAAGTTTTGGTGATTCAGTTCTAGAATTGACTAAGTACAGAAGTAGAAATACAGAGTTATTTTGTGTATCGAAGATCAAGATAGATGAGTTATGACTTGCGAGATTAGAGGAAGATACTATGGGATATGTATGACCTTCATCTAAGATTGATTTGGTTTTGGTGATGATTACAGAGAGTTAGAGATATTTGAATACAAACGACGACGACATAACAATGAAACAAAGCAATTGAACAGTAGTGATGATTTGAGGAGTATGTCATGGAATCCTGGCATGCTAAGTTGGATTTTTACTTTGGATAATCTATATTTTGGTTATGAAAGAGCGCCGAATTTATATTTTCTCTTTACATTATTAATTCTATTTTGTATTGAGACCCGACTATGTAATATTAGTGAAGTGAGCCGACTTGGTAATAAGAAAGATATATAAATGAAGACTTTTTTTAGAGCGAAGAGAATGATGTGAATGGGAGTATGATGAGAGATATGTATGCGAATGGAAAAGGATTGATAGAGATCATTGAAGAGCTATGACTGGAACTATCTAAGCATTGAAGATGCTTGTTTTGTTCATTACAGAGAACACTTTGTAACAGAAGTTTTATTGTAAGAGTTGTAAGCTTAGTTGGCCCCTAATAGGGTGTTGTATACCTTTAACAGAGTTGTTATTCCTTTAAAAAGGAAATGCACTATGTAATATTCAGCTCCTAACAAGGCTAGGTCTCCTAACAATAACAAGGACATTATACTTTAGCGCATGCTTGTGGGTACCATCCCCACCGGGGTTTTCCCTTGGCCAGGGTTTCCTCGACAACAAATAATGGTGTTATGAGTTCTGTGTTATTTGTTTATGTTCCTTTGATTTCAGTATGCTTATGGTTT
>MU227366.1:698841-733128 GCA_018584345.1 Thuja plicata
TGGCGGCCCGGCGGTGGCGCCTTCTGCATGAACTGTGCGCGGTTTTAAACCGATAAAAAACATTAAAAAAAAACATGCCGTTTTTCAATTTTTTTCGATTTCTGTGCCCGTACGGCCCTGGTAGGGCACGAAAAAACTCTCAGAGGCCCCTGTAACCAAAATGGTCAAAATTTATATGTATTTTGACTCTCCCGGGCCTTCTGGACGCAATGGCGGAGTCTGTTTCGGCTCAAACAGCTCCAAAAAATAAAGACCCCCCCAGAATCACAGAAAAATTGCCAGAAAAGCCTCTAAAGACTTCAAACCCTTTGTGCTTCAACAGAGAATGAACAGCCAGCAGCAAGATGGCTCTGATACCATGTTAAGATTGATGAACATCAATCTACCCAAGAACACCTGCATGCAAGACAGTTACAAAGAAGAAGAAGTAGATAGAAGAGAGAAGGATCCAGAAAGCTATGGCGGCCGATAGGCCAGAGACTGAAAAAGCATGTTGACAGAAATTATGTTCTATATTCAACAATGAAATGATTTACCATCTCTATACTGAAAAGTAAAGCGGTGAATCCTTATAAAGGATACCGAAGCCCTAAAAGGGAAACTCTCAGAAATAGAAAGTTCCTAAGTCTAACTTAAGCACAAAAGAGTAATTACTAAATTACTCTAACATGCTTGAGAAGTGAGTTTTGTGTAAGGGGGAGCCAGTGCCTCCAAGATTCTATCTATCTGATTGAAAGTTGTATTTTATTGCAAGGGTATTGTAACAAGTATTGTGATTTATTAAACAATAGGTTGTTCTTATCTTGATTTCCTAAATGATCACTTTGATTGGCATTTGTGTTTAAAACATATTCCTAATAAAACATCACTTGTCCAAACTTTCAAACTTTTACCCAAATACATTTGTCAAACCTTGATAAAAAACATTGCCCAAATTTTCAAACGTAGGAAACTCAAAACCTTGTAGCTTTGTTTCAACCCTCCATACATAGGTGTTCCTTAGGTTGTCTCACTTGTATCATTCATCTTAGGTTCTAGTCTTCCATAGTGCCCCTTTGGTCGTTTCCTTAGTCCATCCTTACATACCCTCTTTACTCATGTTCATTTCACTTGTCTTAGTTTATGACCTTAGGTTTCATTTAGAACCTTGTCCTTGTTACCATTTTGTCATTATTATTTTTTGGACTCATCATATCCCTTATTCATCTTTCCTTTGTTCCTTACCCTTAAATTTCATTTAGGTCCTCCACCTCTGCATTTCTATAACATTGTCTTTATCATATTGTCCTTTGCCTTCATTCTATTATACCACTTTTAGAGCCCCATCCCATTTCATTGGTCACATTTGACTTGCATTATCCAAAACATTTTAGGGCCATAGGTTACATCTTATCTCCCATAGGTTTCATTTATCTTATACCCCTTTGCAATCATATTAGGAATTTCCCTTAGGTCTGTACCCATGGTTGAAACAAGATCCTAAGCTGCTAGGAGATGAGAACATTCATCACGACCATCTATGGACAATTTCAACTCAAGACCATTACAATTTGATCCCACACAATGCTTGTATTATGATTCTAATAGAGGTTCGCCTACAAATTCACCCCCATCATTGCATATGAATTTATTTGTAGCTCCACAATGACCCAACTTTATAAATTATCCCCAATTCCATAGACATCACTCCTCATTTATATTTGACTTTGAGAAAGGTAACAAATATCATGACCGAAAAGGATCCTTCTCACATGTTGAATTAATTTTCCATCCACGTTACAGTTATGTCCAACCTGAATCACCTTAGAATTCTCAAAAAGAGTCCAATAATCGATCTTGACCATCCTTAGATTTGAATTCCTCACATGTTGAATAAAGTTTTCATCCAATTTATAATTATGTCCAACCCAATTCACCTTGGAATTCTCAAAAGGAGTCTTATGTTCAATCTCAACCATCCTTAGACTCAGAGTCCTCACAAGATGGTCATGACCTTTTAACAGAACTCTCTCAAGAAGAAACTGATAAAGCTTGTGAAGCATTGGTGCTTAGTCACCCTATTGCATATGCTCTTTTCCTTCAAGACAAAATAGAATCAAGTTTTGATCTTGAAACCAGGTGAAATGAGGCTAAACTACAACTTGGCAACCAAACAAAACCATTCAAAAAGAAAAAATTGCAAACCCAAACTCTCAAATATTCACCTTGAAAATTGGGTCATATGCAAGAAACTATTTTTGAGCATGATAAAATTCATTTACTCGTGTCCAGCGATGGATCATTCCATAGAAATCACACTAATGAAACTTTTATATCCCATCAAGAAGTTGTCCCTGAAATAGCCTCCATATCTCCCACCATTCCATCCCTTGAATTTTTACTAGATAAATCTACCCCATCTACATTAAATGGAATATTAAATGATAAAACCTCCCAAGGGCTATCCAAAATACAAATTCAAACTAATCTATTCTTTGGTACAAGCCCCTTTTTATAATTTAGAAATTCTATATACAATGCCACCATATGCTCCATTCCCAAGAAAATCCATTTCATAGAGTCCCATCCAACCTCCTTCTTCCATATATCAATACATTTATTACTTCACCAAATTTGTCATACATATTCTAGTTGACACCCCATGTCAATAGGATGCTTCAAAGCATGAAGAAACGAGTCCTGAAAAAATCAAGATCAAGATCCCAAGAATGACCAATCCAAGACAATTGTTGACCAGGATCTCGTATTCCTAGAATGTAATGATGATCCTACCATTTTTGTTTATCCTATCAATGACGATTCTCATCCGTCCAAAGAACAAAGTATCCTTCTAAGTCCTATCAACCTTCCCATTCCTAAGCAAGATCATGAAATCATGTCTATTCTTCCAAATGATTCTATCCAAGGTCAAGATCAGAATACCCTTGATATGGATATTGATGATCCCCTTCCAAGTCAATATCAAAGCATTCATTCATCACCATATCCACCACAATATCATACTATCCCTTCAAATCCTCCTCAAGATCCCTCCATCCCTTCATTCCCATGTCCTATTCCTCCATGTACATCAAAAGTTCCTATCTTGCTAAATAATTTCATCGTTCCTACTATTTCACCTCATGAAGATCATGTCATATCTCTTGATCCACCTCATAATTCCAACACTTCTACCCAAGATGTCATGAACCCATAATATATCAAAAGGGTTCCTCTGGTTACATTTGGTTTGGTTTACTTCATAATCCTATCATCTCTTCCATATCATAGCCACCTCAAAATAGATTTGCATTTATCATTAAGTATCTCATTATTTAAAATATTTGTCAAAGCATGTATTATAAAGACAAATGTTTAGCCCTCCACATGCAAGAACCCACCCCCATCAAATAAAATATTAATGGTCATGGCCTCACTTACATACCCCATTCTCAAGATGTTGGCATCCCTACAAAATCTAAATTCAAACATACACCTCCCCCTTCAACCCTTCCATCCATATTAGGTCCATATATCTGTTAGAGTAATCATTTTTTATTCTTATTAATTAAATCACATTGGTTTGTAATCATAGTTTTTGATGGGTGATGTTGTCATACCACCCTTTTTTGTTTTACAAAACTGTAAGGGATTCTGCCAAACAACAAGGCTGTGCAGATTATAATACACATACTTGAAATGTAGACCCACTTTTTATGATAATAATACAAACAATACTATTTTCGATAAAAAAAAATCACATTAGTTTAATTAATTAAGTTGTTTTATTACTCTTATTGCTTAAGCTTTCTCTTAGGTGCATTACAATTAATATTTATATTAATTATTAATGCACAACCTAGATTTTATTTCCTTTAGGGTTTTGTTCACCTTTTTAAGGTCGAACTTGTAATTATTGTTTGACAACTTGGAATATAATTTTGCTCTCACATTTTTTAGTATTTTCAGAGTTCTAATTTTTCCTTCTTTCAACTTCTCTCTTGTAACAGGTATTTGCATGCAGGTGTTCTTCGGGTTCTATGGATTTGTAATTCTCAAATCCTACATGGTATCAGAGTTGTATAGTTGCTGCCTATTCTAGTGTTTTTTGAAGCAGTGATTCGAAGGAGAAAACCTCATCCTTTTTAGGGGTTTTTGTCATCAATCTAGGGATAGAGTTTTTATTGGAGCACTTTGGACAAAAACTGACCTCACGGTTGAGTCCAGAAGGCCCAAAAATCCCTATTTTGATATAAGGCATGACATATTTGGCCTATTGTGGCTCTGGACAAAATTTTGTTGGCCTTAGGCACTGTTTGGGCACAGTTTTTGAGAAAAAAATTAAAAATTAAAAAAAAATTAAAAAAATTAAAAAACCACAAAAATGCTTTGTTTTATGCGTAGGCAGTGCGCGCTGCCACCGCACTCATCCCGCGCCCAACGCACCGCCTCCGCGACATCGCAGTCGATGTGCCACTCACCCACCACCGGAGTAGCACCACCACGCCGCCCGCTGGCTGTGCTGACGTCACCTTTTCAGTAGGTGACATCACCTTACCGGTGACCGGAAATTTTTTTCAGGTGCCAAATTTTTTCTCTGGTGATGATGTTGTCCAGTATTAGAATGGGTTGGGATCTCCTTCAATGATTATCTTTTCCCCTTGGTATGGGAATTTGATGCAATTGTGATAAGTTGAAGGGAAAACTTGCATCTCATGTATCTATGGCCTCCCGAGCAACATGTTATATCCCAAATCAAGGTCTAGGATTTGAAAGGGAGTGGTCTTTACGACTGGCCCTATCCTGTCTGGTAGAATGAGGATACCTTTTGATGATATTTCCTCCTTGTCATGTGCCCTAATATTTATCCTCCTAGTGACATCAATGCTAGATTCTGAATAGCCCAATGTTTTTATCACTATTAGAGTACATATGTTTAATGTAGCCCCAACATCGATGAGGACTCTTTGGATTGTGTGTTTATGCACTTGGATAAGCAAATGCAAGGAATGATTATGCAGAGGCTTGTGTGACGACACATCATGGTATGTAAATGTAGCATGCTTGTTGGAGATGATTTAGTTGACCACGGTTTAGAAATTCTCTGGAGTTATGTCCTGTGGGACTGTTGCATTTTTAAGGGCTTGATCTAGAGCTTGCTTATGCTGCGGGGATATGCGTAATAGCTCAAACATGGAGATCTAGGCAGGTGTATGCTTTAGCTGATCCACTAGACTGGTTTGTGGATTGGAAGTTGTTGTGGGTTAGCTGGTATAGATGAGGTGGAAGGCATTCCTTGAAAAACAACCTTAGAATGTCATGTTGTGATGATGCATTTGGCATTGGGATCTTTGATAGTAATCGTAGCAACTCGGCTATCTGAAGGATTAATACAATTTATGGTGTTATCAGAGTTGGCATAGGTATAGTTCACTTGCTTAGACTGTCCACCAGATGCAAAGGCTTTTCCTTTATTATGATCATGAAATGTATCATTGAAGATTGTCTGATCGGTTGTACACTTGGATTGGGTATTTGTGACATCAATAATCCCTTGGTCGATTAGATCTTGTATGGTATTTTTCAATCGGTATTAGTTGGGTGTCTTGTGTCCTTTTACCCAATGATATTCACAAAAGTCATTATCATTCCACCACTTGGGTTTCACAACACCATATCTGTATTCTCTGATTTTGGGAAGAGTGATATTATTGGTTTGAATCAACTTTTTTAATGCTAACTCTATTGAATCTCCTAATGGTGTGTAGTCACATTTAGGAAGCAAAATCCTTTATGGGTGTTGTGCATTGGGTTGGTTGTTGAACACAACTGCTACTTGAACAGTGGGTGTTTGAATTTGAGAATTCACTTGCTGAGTGTGCACCATGGGTTTTTGATTCGTCATGGGTGCTCCTTGTAGTGAAACCTTGGGTTGAGCATAGCTGACTATTTTAACATCAATGACACCATCGTTGGTGACATTCTTATTCTTATTCCACCATTTGGTCTTATCCGTTGCATTCTTGTTCGTGTTCATTTGGGTAGGATCTGCAAGGATTCCTCTCTTGACCAAGTTTTTCTCACATCGAACTCCTCATTCTATGAGTTGCTTGAAATTTGGAGTAAGCTGCAACTCTGTTGTGAATAACATATCTGGGATCAGATTATCAATGAACATGACTATTAGGTCTTGTTTAGGCACATCATATGTTATTTTTTTTGCAATGTTCCTCCATCTTTGTAAGAATTTGACAAAGGATTCTCCGTATTTTTTCATAATGTCGTAGAGGTCCTTGATGCTGAGCTTGCGTTCGAGGTTATGGTGGAAGTGAGCAATAAACTTTTCAATCAATTCTCCCCAAGACTGAATGCCATGGGGTAGGTGTGAGAAACATTCCATTGTTGGTCTGGCTGGACTCTGTGGAAACAATCCTATTAGGTAAGTTTCATCGTGTGCAACCTCAATGCAGCTAGCAAAGAACTCTCTGATATTCTCTACAAGATTGGTATTGCCTCTGTGTTTGTCAAATTTGGGCACCGAGAAGTGAGTGGGAAACAGAGACATGTGCAACGAGGGATCAAATAGGTATGGGTATAAGTCCTTTGTTGTGTAAGACTTGGTTTGCCCCTGATTTTGCATGTCCATCATTTGTGTTTGTAAACTTTACACTTAGTGTACCAGTAGGTTTGTTGGAGATTGAGGAATGTTCCCGACATTGAATCTCTATGTCATGGTAGGTATAAGACTTCTCCTCTGTGTTCCTTGTGTTGGGACATATGATCTAGTCCTTGGGACTTGGTATTGATTTCCCAGTGTGTGATTATGATACTAGGGAATTTGATTCGTCCAAGATTGTTGTTGTGGTTGTTGTTGTTGTAGGGATCCCTGGTGGAATAAAGTTGTAGTCTTTTGTGGACATTGAGTGAATGTCAGACCCACAAAGATTGATCCATGTGGGAGCGAAGTATTGAGTCCAAAACTAGTAGGGATAAACTACAGTGTCTGAGTAGTCGCAAATAGGTTATTTCTCATTTGTGGAATTGACGACACAACTTGAGTTCTTGATGCAAAAGGCCACGAGGCCTATGCTTGAGATAAAATGGTGACTAGGGGTGCACTCAATTGGGAGCCCATCATGTTTTGAGTGGATGATGTACTAGCTTGATTGGCAGAGCTAGTTTGGGTTGACACAATATACACTCATGTCGTGGTCGTTGATGATGACAAAGACAAAATTTGAGATATCATAGGATCCATTTGAGAGGTTCAAGTTGTGCTTTGTCCTTCTAGTGGGTTCTCAGGCCATATTGTTGACACATTGAGTTCAAATGGGAGTTTGACTCCCTTTTTTTTTTATTTATCAAAATGGCTATAAATATTTCAGGGTTTCCTTCCACAATAACAACTACTTGCGTGGAATATGCATCTTTCTCTGTCTTTGAGATCTTCCTTTGTGACATCTTGAAATATAGTTGGTCTACAGGAACCTTGAGGAATATAATGCGCATTCTCAATGTAAAGAGCATGATCAATGTTTCTGAATGGGTCATCCTCTCGCTCTTTTTACCACGGGGGAAATTGGTTAATATAGGATTCGTCGAGTTGGGTTCTAGCCTTTGACCTGGTATAAGGTCCTCCATAGGGTGTGAAAGACGTGATGTTATCCAGGTTTTGAATTAAAATGAGTGATATAAAGCAAACAAAAAGGGATAAACTCTCGAGGAGAGCCCGAGTACCTATTTTGACAAGGGTAATTCTAGGAACAAATTTTGACTTCTCTTGATCTCAGAGATTGGTGATGTAAGATATTGATTCTGACTTTTGCCTTAGATGAGACAAAGTCGCTGATAAAGATTGATGAAGCTAAGATAATAGGATCAAGATAATCTAATTTGAACTTTTGAACTATCAATGGTAAAAAATAACTGAACTATCAAAGAGGGATGATCCTAGATGTTTTAAGATTCACACAGATTCTTTGTTATTTCCTGGAATGTGTACACTGACCTTTCACACAAAATGAGGAATCTTTTCCAAGGTTTCAGACTCACAAAAATGCAAAGTGCTGACAAAGGAATCCAAATTTGTTGATATAATAAATGCATAGGTTGATAGGTCGATTACGGAAAAATTCCACCGATTACGACATAATGCAAGGTCAATTGCGGTAAATGTTCAATGATTGTGGCAATAAAAGGCTCAATTGTGGTAAACTTCTGTCAATTGCGACAAAATTCTGTCAATTGCGGTAAAGTGTGACAATCTTGAAAAATGATAGCAATTGGGAATCTGTTTGATAAAAATGATATTTCTAGGAATAGTGATGTGATTCTGGAATAGATTTTGGTTAACACCCTATACTTCAAACACGTTTGACTCATTTTGACAGTTTGAGATGTTGGTTTTATGTTTTGGAAACTAATCATACAAGCAAACACAATAGGCACAATGTTTTGAAGATCCAAGACTGGAATGTGTATGTTCTACAACTTTTGCAAGTTGCAATGTTTTCACATGGTTGAAACAGAGACAGACAGATTAATCTAGGTCAATTGGCTTCAAGATGCAATATTATAGGCCCAATACTTTGATGTTCGTTGGCTCACACAACAATCATCACGCTACTAGGACACGAAGATCTACGATGTAGGTGCCCATATTTTTGCTGTTGCTAGATATTGTTGCCGTGCTAATGAAGATCTCTTTCATCAACACAATATCCTAGAAAACATATGTTGGGAATCTTGGGGGGAAGTTCTGCGACCCCTTGCACTATAATAAGACACTTGTTCAAAGGTAAAACAGGTAGGTCTCTAATTAATGGGTTGTAGTAAGGTCCATTGAGTCTATCTAATTAGTTTATACATGTGTGACTAACTTAAGAGCCTAGTTGACCATGTTGGCTACTTACAGATACTTCACCTGATCTAGGCTATCATCAACACACCTCGCATGAGCTTGTCTAGATATAAAATGAAGCTTTGGTTCGCGTATTGTCTATATACCGATTAGAAGGATTAACGATTTAAGGTCATGCTCTGAGGAAGAAGCGCTTTCCCCAGATAGGTCTTTCTAAAAAAGTATAAAGGTTGTTAATCTAACAGATTGTGCAAGTGCACCAAAGACTCAAGACACGAGGTTAATCGATTAAGCACCAAATACCAAGTGTGAACTTAGTTGATCATCCATACATGCACGCAAGTTCAATTTTTATGCCCAAACTAAACGGTGATTGCTTGTTCAATTTTATATGCACCAAATTCAAAGATTTTTTTGCCTTTGTTCAATTGTTAACCACCATGTCAATTTTAAGCACCAAAATGAAAAAGTGAGATTGTGATGTTTTGCATACACTTTTCTTTTTAAGCACCAAAAAGAGAAATGAGTTGATTTTAGGTTGCTTTGTTAAAACTGTTTCCACACCACAAGTTGTCAAAAAGTGATTAGTACCGAAACCTCCTAACAATCAAAATGAGTTGATTTTAGGTTGCTTTGTTAAAACTGTTTCCACGCCACAAGCTGTCAAAAAGTGATTAGTAAGACAACTCTAGGATTATTAAGACCGTTAAGGCTAGTGGTAACCTTGTATTTGGCTGCAAAATGCTTGAGAGAATCGATGTACCTGTTAAAAGATTCGCTTTGATCTTCAGGTGCGATTGCCAAGATTGCCCTTTGTTGCATGTGGTTATTAGTGGTTCTTCTTATGGATGCTCTTAGTGATCTAGAACCCAGGGTGCATCTAATTATCCTTTTTACCATATGTCATTTGCTCATTTCTGCATAAAAACTGTGAAAAAAATCAGATTTGATTAATAATAAAATGATAAAACAGAGCAATTGTGAAATTCTTCCGTTAGATGTGAAATGATTCTGTCAGATGCAAAATTCTACAGGCAATTGCGGTAAACTGCTGTTAATTGCGGTAATATTCTATCGATTATGGTAATCTGCTGGTGATTGCAAAATAGATTAGTCAATTGCGACAAAATACTAGAAACAAAGACTAAAAACTACATAAAATGATTACAAAACACACATATCGATTGCAGTAATAAACCAGTCGATTGTGGCAAAGTTTCGTCAATGGCGACAAACTTTCGTCAATTGTGAAATTACAAAGTTTATCAAGAAATAAAAAAATGAAACTGCACACGTATGATCGAGGCCGAGAAATTATGTTTGTCATCTTCAAGTGATTAACGGGTCGTTCGATTCACGTCGAGTTCACCAAAATGTGTAGATTCAATCCTGCTCCAACTTGAATAATGAGGGGTTAGTAGCACCAATTTGCAATGAGGGAAAGCAATCAGAAATACTAAGAACAAATCCACGAACAATAAAATAACAAGCAATTAAAGAGGAAAACAAACAAATGCAAACCCCGATGTTCAAAGCTTTTATTGCTTCTCTCTACTTCTGAAACACTGTGTGTGGTGTTCAGTATTGGTATCGACAACGTCTATGACTTGGGAGTGTTGAGAAAATGATATTGATATGATCACAAGAATGCTTGATGCTTCACAAGAATTCTGCAAAGTAAGTGTGCACAAAGCTTGAAATCCTGGATCCTTCAAATGGTTGTGAAGGGTTGATTATATAGAATATGAAAAATGATTTGAATGGTTGAGATCGATCCCAAAGATTAGAGAATGAATGGTTGAGATCAAAAGGAATTGAAGAATCAATGAGTAAACTCCACCTCTTCAACTTGGAGAGAATAGGTGATGTTTTAGTTAACTGAGGAACAACCAGTAAACTCCACCTCTTCAACTTGGAGAGAAAAGGGGATATTTAGTTAACTGAAAAGCAAGCAGTTTACTCCACCTCTTCAACTTGGAGAAAAGAGAGGATGTTTAGATAATTGAAAAACAACCAGTTTACTCTACCTCTTCAACTTGGAGAGAAGAGGGGCATGTTTAGTTAACTGAAAAGTTGATCATGAGTTACCTTTTTGAACTTGAGAAATGATTTATTTGAATATTTAATTAATTTTTGTAATTAAAGTATTCAAACATGAGATAATAGAATTTTTTTAATTTAGAATTGAATTATTGAGTGAAATTAAATTAATTTAATAGAAGAATACATTAATAATTTTAAATATTTAAATTTAAACTTTAAGAAATAATGTTTAATTAATTAATAAAATTAATTATTTAATTAATTTTGGGAAAATGATTAAATGATTTGGGGAATGGATTTAGAAGAAACAGATGATTAATTAATGATTAAAAACTATTAATTAATAGATGAAAATTAGTGTTTTAATGTAAGGTCGCAAGTATGTGTGTCTACACAATCTTTTACCAATAAAAAAATTACTCAAATTATATAATGTCATTATAAATTAATATAATAGTTATTAATATATTATCTATTAAAATAGTATGCAATTATTAATCTTACTTGCAATTATTAATCTTATAAAAACAATTAATTGTGCAAATGCCAACGTGATTATAGATTGTTCTTAGCTATAACTATTATATGTATGCTAATCATGTATAATTTTTTTAATTTTTTTTTTTTGGGTGATGTTTTACATGTCTATATGTAGATCAATGTTTATATCTTTAAAAGAAAAAAATATAATAGACTTAAATAAATAATTATTAAATTAAATAATAAAATTATGTAAATTAATGTTACAATAATTGAATATTGTAAATTATGTTTGAATGAAAGTTATAGGTAATATGGTAAAATTAAATTATGATACAAAATAGTAATGAAAAAGCAAATCAAAGGAAAGATATTAACTCTCAAAAGAATATAAATTAATGATTAAAATTTAAACTTAATAATGAATTATAGAAATCATATTTACATTAGAACCGATAAAAAAAAAAAGAAATCATATTTACATTAGAAACTAAAACTAAAAGATATAACAAATTGCATAGAATGTAAATGAAAATTTGAACATAACTCTTCACATTTAAAAAAAAAAAAAAAGGTTTTAGAGTCCAGGACAATTAATCACTCCTTTTAAAAATGCCAAAAAAATATTGGTATTTATTAAGAGTATGGAATTTTTTTTTTATAGCATCTAAATGATTTTAACCAATTATACAAGAAAAATATTTTTAATAAATTATAAAGTTAAAAATTTCACATATTAACTTTATAAAATTAAATATTTAAAAAATATTAAATAAATAAAATCTTGCGATTGATGGAAAACTAATTTATTAATAATTTGAGGAAGTGTACCAATAATCTAATTTAATAATTTGGGGAAGTGTACCAGTAGTTGGTATACCTAAATGAGTAGTGTTTTTAGTTAACTTCATAACTTAATAACTTGGGGAAGTGTACCAGTAGCAGTTATAGCTAACTTTAGACTTCATTACTCATAACTATGTTGTGACTTCTTAATGTCACGAGGTTCTTATTATTGAAATCTACAAATTCTAACTAGACTATTCTTAGTACATATGAAATTTATTAATATACTTTTAGTTATTATTATTTTTTAATTTCTTTGAAGATAAAAATTAAAATATTAGATGAACAAGAAAGGAATCACAAATTAATTTTTAAGAACCCAGCTCAAAATTTTTTTCACACATGTACTTCCCACAATTTAAATTATGTTTTATACTAACAATATTTAAATAGATCACATGACCATTAAATTTAGACCCGGCATCGAACTAGTCGTGGGACCCGTATATGAAACCCTAGAAATTAGTGACAAGTGGCAAAAGAGTGAGGAGTGAATGATTGGTGAGTGGGCGGGGAGAAAAAAAGGAGAACGTGATCTCCACTTATACAAATCAAGACGCCATGAAATTTGAATTTGGAATCTCAGAAAGTGGTACCAAAAAAAGTCCGCTCAAACTTGAAACCACTCAAATCTGCCTCGGAAACATATGCTGCTCCTTCCATGCCATTCCTGTTTCCATTCCCAACATTCTTGCCCAATCTTATTCTAAATACTCTCCTTGCTTACATCTTCTCATCACTACCTCCCAGACATAACATGTCTCTAACCTTGATCAAATAATCCTGTCTCTTCAGCTGTTGAATCACACGCTCTAGTAGTTCCATCTTGTTTCTGATCAGCTGCAGCAATGGCGAACAGAGGCAGTAATCGATATCAAAGCAATGCTTTGCCTAACATGATAACCACTCCAATGGATGGACGCTCCTCTGTTTCCTCTTATCACTCGGACAGTTCTTGTACCACAGTGAGCTCTGCAGACCGGAGGGGATCTTCTGTGAAGCGCCTGGTAAAGAGCCTCAGCAACAGGTACACATCTTCCCCTTCTACAACCAAAGACAAAAGCCTTTCTTCGTCTTCATCTAGAAAGGAACTGCCCGCATCAAAAGCATCCTCTGCCATTGTTAAGACCAAATCTTGTATCTCACCCTACAATTCCAAAGGGAAGCCTGATACCCACAACATGACTTCTCTGGTCAAGAAATTTATGGACACTAAGGCCAAGCCTCTGCCTCATAGTACCAATTGTGTTGTTATTCCTGCGGATTTCATTGCACAGGATCTAAAGAAAGCTTCGGCTAAGGCCAATAAATTCAAGAGCTTACAGGAAAAATTGCTGCATAAAGTCGCAGGGAAGTCTGCCGGGAGCCATTCTCAGAAGAAAATGTTGACTGATTCTAAGGTCACTCGTCCTTTGTCTGTGGTGCTTAAGAGTGAACAGGAACTTTTGCAGCAGAATAGAGGGTACCAAATTGAGATAGAGGAGCTGCAGACTGTGCTTGCAAGTAAGAATGCAGAGGTCAGTTCTTTTCCCCTGGTTTCTTTTCTCGTATACTATTTGCATTCCAAATGATGACATGATTTTAGTTTAGTCGTTGAAAGCAACTTCTTTTATTGGCATTGAATAACATGATCCGTATATTTAATGACCCTTTATGCATCTCTATGAGGTTGGTTGGCCTTTAAGATTAGTGGGTAACTTTTTGGCTTCACCCATACTACCCATTAAATGTCATGGGACGCACTTGGATATCTGGAGGACAACTAAATGCTTTTTCAGGGTCTTTGTGCTCATCTGGAGGAAGTGAGTTTTTGTCTAGTCCAAGTTCTTAGGAAAAACCCTCTTTATAAAAATGCCTAGGTGAGACTTTAAGGCATTTACCTTATTCAATGCTGGCGGGCCTCCTCCAGCAAGTAGGTCTAATCCCTGCTTTAAATGAATCATTCAGTCAGAAGTGAGAAATGCATGCACACCACTGGAAAATTTCTCAACTTTTGACATTAAAGAGTAGAGCACTCAACTCCACCACTTAAAATCAAAAACTTAATTCAGAGAGTGCAGAGATTTGAGCTTCAGAATATTCATACGTCAGTTTCTTTTGGTTCCCCTGTTTTTCCGATTTTGGCTTTTTACATGCCGTGTGGGGTCTATCTTAGAATGCAACCATTTTCTGTCCTCGCATCATTGATAGTGAACTAAATAACATGCCATTCATAGTTGAAATGGTTTTTTGGATGTTCATTTCTTAAAGAGCCTGGATACGGGTATAAATGCAGAGGTGTTTGAAGGAAAGAATTGCACTTTGAAAATTGTGCACTCTAGCAACAGTGGTTGGAACAAATTATCCAGCCTGTGCTCAATGCACTTCAGAGGATGTGCACTCTATTCGGTAAGCTGGGGATGATAATGATAATACTCACATTTTCTGTGCATTTGCAATATACCAGGTTTTTGCTCACCATAATGAAGAATTGGACCTTTCATCCTAAAGCTGTCATTTGAGCGGTTCATAAAACTTTTGAATTGCAGTTCATCATTTTAAAGACTTACTAAGTGGCATTTTACTATACTTTGAAATGTTGTTCCTGAACCTGAATTTATTTATTTCTGTTGGAAATGACTTCCTTGCATTTGAGCAGGTAGAGGGATTACGAAGCTTGGGAGTCATGCTGAAGGAGTTGTGTTCAAAGCAGCAAAGTGAAATAAAAGCACTTAAAAGCTCATTTCCATCATCTAAGAACAGCTCTTCTCAACTGCATGAGCTTCTAGACAAACAGGGAACAGAGCTAAAGCAAGCTCGCCTTGTTATTCCCAGTCTTCAGGAGCAGGTGACCTCTCTCACAGAACAGCTGAAATCCCTTGCAGAAGGCCTTGCTGAGGTAGGTTTGTCTTGCTGCTCAGAAACAACACCAAACTTAGTTTTGTATGGCTATTTGTTGTGATACCTGCCCACTTTTTTTGGAGTGAGCTACGATCATTTATATTACAATTTTCTTTTGTGTTTTTCAACATACTTTTCTTAAAATTTCAAATTGCTTTTGTTGCATTTAATTTTTAAAATGGAAAATTTGGAAAATTTTGTCAATGTATTTATTCACATACCTCTGTTCACCTCTGATTGCGTCCACTGATTTCTCTTAGCTTCTTAATCTTCTATAATGTCTAGCTATGCTTAACTTCATATCCCAGAGTGTTTGACAGACAAGCACAAGCTAGCCTACTTGGCAATACTATGATAACTGTTGAAGAACTCAACATGGAACTTCCATTTTAAATGTGATACAAGAATCTATAAATCTATAATTATTTCAAAACTGGTTTATAGATTGTTTTAGAATCCAAGCAAAAGCTCTTTGGCAATCCATATTGAAAATTACCATGTATTTCTAGTGCTTACAGAGCTTCATTTTCATCTGCTTCCTAATATTTCAGGACTTAAAGTGGTGGATAAGAAATGTTAAATTTAAGGCTAACTGAATGCAATAAGAAACAAAATCACTCTTCCATCTATTGCCACCAAGTTGTGCTAGTTTGCAAAGTATCCCAAACGACTAAAAGGGACAAGTATATCTTAGGTTAAGGAGCATGTCGAAACTGAGCTTATTCAGCCTTATTATAGTAGTTTGTGTATATAAATGTGAAAATGACATTACCATGGTTTTGTTTTGTCAAGCCTTGTAGCGCATTAAGCTTTCATATTGAGATGGTGGTTGATTGATTTTACTTTTTGAGGAGTGGTTTTTGGTCTTTTTTCTAGCTATGTTTGCCATGTTGGTTTTCCTCCCTAATTCCCCCATTCATGGATGGACCTCTTTGCAACCTTTTGATCCCTTTATCCCTGTTCTTGCCATCCATTGTCTCTCATCATTGCACTTTTGTTTGACAAACATCACAAGTTGGGTCAGTGATACTCTCTTTGCTCTTTAGTGTGTTGTACATCCCTGACTACATTTGTGAAGCCCAAGCAACATCATTGATTGGGTTGTTGATAATCATTTTTCTTCCTTTCCTAGCCAACATCACTAGTTGAGATTGTGACGTATTACATCATTAGTTTAGCCGGTGATACATTTTCAAATTTTTAATGGATTTTATGGGGGTCAGAAATCCTATTTATAGGTATTCCTATGTCTTTTTGATAAAAGAAATTGAGTGATCTACTTTATATGTACGTGCATTTGCCTTTAAAAGATTAGAGGAGGGAGAAGTTAGATGAAACAAGGCAATAAGCCAAGGCAAGACCTTAAGGTTTGTAGACATACATTTGCTTCCAATGAATTCTATTTCTAGACTCTAGATTTTCTAGTTTGATATATTAAAGGTTGTTGCATGTGTTTATGTAATATACTATTATACATATCGAGGGAATCTATTGGGGTCCTTTTCCATATCCAACAAAATTGAGGTATATACAATAATAAAAAGGAAAGACTCAATTTTGAAAGGATCTAAAGAGGCTTATCAATTTGAGAACTAATTGAAAAGCCTATCATTCCAATTTCTCAAAAGGCTAGAAAGGTACATCATTAGAGTCTTCTAACTAACCATTCAACAAGGAACAAAGAGAGTTCAATAGTGTGCTAAATGCAACCTCTTTCCCTTGCAAGGGGGGAGATGTACTATAGTCCACTAAGAACCCTCATCAACTATGTTCTATGCCTCCTAGCATAGTCCTTGTGCTTTATTCTTCCTTCCTCTTCATTTACCTATGGATCCACAAATTGCTTTAGTCTTCTTGGATTTTGTTTGTGATATAATGAGGATTTCTATGGAGGCCAATATAATTGCTTCTTCCTTTTGAGAATTAGCTTCATTCAAGTTTGGAAAATGTCTAGAATCTTGATGCACTATATCTTTGTGTCATATCCCTGCCTTAACTAGGCCGAGTCAGCAGTTTTTAAAAGTGTTTTCAAACACTAGTGAATATATATAATAATAATTTTTTTTTTGGGCCAACCCAGACCCTCTTTTGGATGCCAACTTTGAATAATGTACTATTAATTTATGAATAATAGTATCTTTTTTATTTCGGGCACTCTGGATTGTTTTATTGGGTGCCAATTTCAAATCAAACAGGTATAAATTTATTATTTGAGAGCTGGGCAAGATATACTAGAGTTTGGTTATGATTTTGGAATATTCTTCCAAGATTGTGCTGTTGGCATGCAAACCCTATCAGATACCAGGATTTGGATGAAACCCCCGACCTCATCTAATCAAGCTTCCCATTCAATTTGCATTTCCATATTTGAGAATTCACTTGTAACGTAGTGTGGATCTATAATGGGAGGTGTAATGCCATTCTAGGAGTGTTGGAGGCAATCAAAAGTGGCGGCAGGCTGCAGGCTGCAGGTCACTGCTATCGCCTAGCTGGGTATTTTTGAATGTCTTGTGCAGAATTCTAGGTGGCTTTAAGAGTGAATAACAGGCTAGACACCAATTCACAGTGATCAGCAAATCTGCAACCTCATATCTGCAAATTGCCGCCCTAGGAACACTCAACCACATCTACTTTCAGGACTGCTAGATCCAACACAGGACAATTTCCAGGCCCATACAACGAATTCAGACTTGGTGATTCATATCAGCAATCAAGGTGCCAATACCTTTGAACTGGCCAGATTTCTAAATAGTGATTTCAAGGCTACTTTCAACCCAATAGGCTACAGTTGAGCAATAGTCTTCCCTGGAGTCACATTCACTAATCAGAAGAGTCTTTAGCAAATAATGAATTTCAGATCTCAGGCGAGCCCTAACTGTCCATCTAGCCAGTAAAAGGAAATTCAAGGATCCACCACAGTGCATTCAGAATTGCAGTTCCAAATCCTCATGCGCACAGTATAAGAGTCAGATCATGAGCGAGGAAGACCCAAAGTAGGCACTGGTTAAAAATTCGAGGTGATTATTGTTCAGTCATTTGTGTTTTGAAAACTAAATAAATCTACTAGTGTTTTTGGTTATCCAGGCTAAATTGACCCGTATCGTTTTACTCGAGTTTTTCTAACTATTTGCATGTATCTGAGGGTTTGACATGTTGCTCAGTTTTCATATATATTGGCAGTAAATTATTCTTAAATCCTAGGAATCCAAACACAAATGTCTGTGCATAATCCAAACATAATTTTAGGGATATTTCACCTTGGCCTCCTTCATGCACACATCTTCATTGGCCATAGGAGACATGCCCCCAATTTGATACAAGCTGCCTAAGACAGGGGACCTACATCTATGCTTTTTAACATCTACATTGCTAGCCGTTGAAGAGGAGAGATGTGCAACTTGAGACAGTTCAATATAAATCATCAAAAAACCAACATCCAAGCATGTTGCTTTTGGAATCCATTTTCGTGCTTAAAAGTTTATGAGTCCAAGGGAAGCTTAGGACAAAACTCTACTAATTTGTGCCCTGATTGGTTGCATTGGAAACATCTAAATAGGAGCCCCTCAAAGTGGATAAATTGAATTCAAAAGCCTTGAGAAGAATAAAGCTTGGTGTTCTGGCAGATGGGCTTGGATAAGACCACCAAAACACATACCCTCACAAATCTAGATTGAAAGACAAAGAGCTCCTCATCAAATCTGATAAATGCACCCACTTTTTCAACCAGCTTCTTAATTAGACCAAGATACCTCATAACTCGTTGGAGATTATACATATGGACCCATATTGAAAGCTTTAGTTAGAGTGACAATAGTTGGATAAAAAAAAGGAGCTTGAGGCAAACAAAGAAACCACACTTTCCAAAAAACTAAGGACCATTGTTCTACATTGGTTCATTATATGCCACATTTTGAAACTTGACCAAAAAGAAATCGTTCTCCAACAAAGAGGGAATGATTTGCAATGTTGTTGCATTCCACTTTCATTTTGAAACTTGACCAAAAAGAAATCGTTCTCCAACAAAGAGGGAATGATTTGCAATGTTGTTGCATTCCACTTTCATCCATTGAGTAAATTAACGGTTCTTTATTAGTGCTCACTGTTATAAATTTTAATTGCAAAGACACAGACCCAAATATTTTGGAGGCAACAAAAGCCAAAAAAATCACGACATAAAACAACCTAGACCTTCAAACCATTAGAATAGAATTAGATACTTCTATCAAGGCATTGTTTTTAATACATAAAATAAAAGTTCTATGAGAGCCAAAAGAAGCATCTTTAGCCAAAAGAACCTTCATCAAAACCAACATTAGAAAAACACTATGATAGATCAACACATCAAGAGACTTGGATTTTCTATCTATAAATGGCCACTTGTATCCTTGTCTCAAGGAAAGTTATTTTGAATAGGCCGAATAACTGAGAGGGGGTGAATCAGTTATTCACAAACAATTTCTTGAACTTTTTTTGAACCGGTAAATACTTAACCAATTAGAAACTTATAACAGATATAAACATGAAAAGCACAAAACCATCAACACAATGAACACCAGATTTTACGCGAAAACCCAACTTGGGAAAAACTACGGAGAAACTAATTCTCATGAAATGAACACCGGTTAAGGTGATTTTTACAAGGGCTCATTGCCGGTTTGCTCAATGTTGTTTGGCTCACTGCCAGTTAGGCTAACTACCCATAAATAAGAAAGGCTAACTGCCAATACAAGTAGGCTCATTGCCAATACAAAATGATTACTGACAAAATGTGAATTGATAGAGTTGCATCTGCCTATGCATGAAACAATTCCAATTGATAGCACAATGGTTACCGACAACAACAGATCCAGTACGGATCTGCTGCCAGCATATACCAAACCTCTGCAACATAGTATCTAGAACCTTCTTTGATATCACAGAACACTTCGCTCAACAGACTCACACTATATCACCTTCAGGTCTCTATTTCACACATACATACATACAATCTCTCTTTCACTTACATACTCTCATACTGTGGATACAAAATAATTTTTTCCATGTATATATACATCCAATAAGATAATTACATATGTCGGCCAAGCCACAAAACATGTCGGCTTCAATACAAAAGAAATTACAATTATATTTAACACGCTACGATTGAATCTAAATATAGGTCATACATAAGAAATCTTCATACCACGTTACCACAAGACCTAAAGATAGGTCACCCTTAAGATATCAATTATTGAAGATAGGTAAATTTTGGAACTGATAGAACATCACAACCAAGACCATGTCTTGATCAACAAAACTTCTGAACCAACTGATAGATAAAACTAGATGAAACTTGTTCGGAACAAGATACGATCACTATACCAAATTTTTTTGATGAACTACAAGAATGTCCAGGTAGCAGGAACACTTGAAAGAACTTTGTAAGCACAACTGTCAACGTGTACCAACAAAAAGTACAACCACCGAAACATGTTGATATACCAAAGAGATGAATTCCAATAATAGGAACAAGTACACTAGACACCATACATCAAAATTGCACGTACAAAATCTGTTCTGCATGCATAACCGAAACATTGATGTTTGACTGACAACCATAGACATCCAACCAACACTTGCCAACAACCAACTGATACAACCAAGAAATTGATATGGATGTTTTGACATCAATGACAACAATGCCAACAACATCTCAATATGTCTAACAAGTTATGCTCTTGACTGGAATAATTTTATCTTTGGGAATTGCTAGCAAGGTGTAAAGCCTCAAAATTTTAAGGCATCCATCTTGCAAGAAGACTTATAACACTTGTGCCAAATCTTGATTGATAGCTTGTGGCCAAAGTTGTTTGGTTCTTCGAAAAGGACTAACTTCTTGGCAAAAAGACTTCACCTTAACCATCTATTTCTAGTTTGGATTGTATAACACATCAAGATAAAATGTTTTCCTCCCATAGAAATATGGGACTTAAAAAATCATTCTTTAGTTTCCTCCTTCAAAATCTTGGCCCCCAATTTGTTAACTGGGACTCTCCATGATTGATACTTTGGTATGGAGGAAACCTGTGTTGGTGAGAACATTTGTGCCCAAAATTTCTTTCATAAATCTTAGTGTGGCAATATTTGGGATAAAAGCTCCTAGGCGACAATATGAGATGACCCCGCCATAGGGTTGAATCTCATGAAGAATGGTTAAGTCACATGTTGGAGGATAATGTGTTGCCAATGTTTTTGATAGATATGAACAACAATCAAGTACAACTAAAAATGGTGGACAAACACTAAATAGAGCTAAGCTACAAACTAGAAGTCTTAAGGGTTCGAATGAACACCGACAAAACAAGTGGCCAAACAAGCATACTAGCATTTGCCTCTTAGCAAAGTTGTTTGCTTCTTAGAAAAGGACTAACTTCTTGGCAAAGAGACTTCACCTCAACCTTATATTTCCAGTTTGGATTGTATTTGCTTCAAACATCCCTTCCTAAAACTCAAAAGATAAAATGTTTTCCTCCCATAGAAAGATGAGACTTAAAAAATCATTCTTTAGTTTCCTCCTTCAAAATCTTGGCTCCCAATTTGTTAACTGGGATTCTCCATGATTGATACTTTGGTATGGAGGAAACAATGTTGGTTAGAACATTTGTGCCCAAAATTTCTTTCACACAATCTTAGTGTGGCAATATTTGGGATAACAAAAGTTCCTAGGCGACAATATGAGATGACCCCACCATAGGGTGAATATCATGAAGAATGGTTAAGTTACATGTTGGAGGATAATGTATTGCCAATTTTTTTATAGATATGAACAACAATCAAGTACAACTAAAAATAGTGGACAAACACTAATTCAATAGAGTTAGGCTACAAACTAGAAGTCTTAAGGGTTCGTATGAACACCGACAAAACAAGTGGCCAAACAAGTATATTAAATCCAAAACCATCACAATGTTTCCAAAGAACAAATAAGAATGTTGCTACATTTAATACTCACATTGATTATGACTTTTTCTTTTAAAACATCTATAAGTAAATTAATCAACCAAGTGACCTTTAACCAATATAGAGGCATTAGATTGATACACTTACCACCAATAGTCATGGCATCAACTCTATGTTGTAATCTAAGGTGCTCCCACTAAATATGGTAAGCTCCCACATAGTTTTAGGTTTATCCCTGGATCTAGACCCATAGCTTGAGAGTTCATTCACATTGTCCTTGCTTAATCCCTTATGGGAATCAAAGGTTTTGTGATTCACATACCAATAATAGAGAAACTAAATCCTCACATCCCGGATGAGATCTTTGGCCACTCATTTAAACCACAACTAATCATTAAGCTTATGTGTTCAATTTAACCCAATTACAGTAGAATGATAATAGACACATTCCAATCGAGCAAATTGGTTCCATATTACTCCAGTGTACAAACACATAAAACCTCATAAGGACCACACCATTCAAAATTGTCATGTTCACAAAGTAGTTGGTTGAAGCATACCTCATCTGTACATGACATGCCTAACTCTTGCTTGTGTCACATATACATTGTGTGACTTGCTCTTATACACCTTATTGGTACACATGATGACTAACTTAGGCATGCGTCACATATAATAATAACAAATATAGCACATATAAATAATATGATAATTTGTGCATGCATCACGTATGCCTAGTGTAACTAGCTCATGCATCCAACACACACAATGTGATAACCTAAGCATCACATGTTCACATTGAGCATGACTAGCAAAAAGGAAGTAGTTGTGACCTTATTGCAAGTGTCTTCCCCTCTATCTAGTTCACAAACAAAAAGCCCTTGGTACATCCTAGTCGAAGAGAGGAATGTAGGTGCATTCTGTATTATATTGTCGGTCCCCTCTTTTTTCCTAGCCTATTGTCATCTATTGACATGCAAGCATCCCATATTGCTTGTAGGTCCCCTATTGCATGACACTCACCTTTTAATTACATTCCAACCATAAAAAGCAATTTTGGTGCATCCCATGCTACATCGCGTGTCCCATCCTTTTATTGGGTTCTTTGCTAGTAGTAATGATGAGCAAGCATTCCATGCTACTTGCGGTCATCATTGGGTAAGGTGTAAGTGTAATAAGACACATTGCATAAGGTCATTAATAAGAGTTTCATAACTTGTTGAGCCATTTGAGATAGTGGCTCCTGACATTTATCATCTCCATTCCATTGGCAAAAGTCAATCCGATTTAGTATAGGATAGCTCTTGACATATATCACTTCAAAATTTTACATTTACACGCAGCTTGTATGTTTGTTGAGTACTTTACTGCACCATGACAGCGACAGGAGTTTTTGGCAACCTTGTTAGTAATTTTAGCAGGCTAGATGCTTTTTACAGTGAGTTTTTTGACTATCTGGAAGGAGTGACATATTAAAATTTCAGTTAAGTTTTTGCAAGGCGTGATAAACTTATGTCTAATTTAAGTAGGCTTTTCTTATATAACATAATTTGATCTTAATCAAAATCCAAGCACGTCTTCAACTTCCAAGTGGAATTGGTGACGAAAAAATAAATTGAAGTAGAGATATAGCAAGGAAAGAGTTCAGAAATTTTGCAGACAAAATGTTATTCCTGGGATGAGATTGCCTTTTCAAAACTACTAAGTGTTTGTATGAAAGTCATGGGCGAGTTTCCCATGATCAGAAAAATTAAACTGTAGCCTAATATGGATATTTTCTTACGAGGAATCTTGAAACCCAATAGTATGATAACGAGTATTACTTTATCGTGAGAAGTCCATTGTAAAGTAACTCCATATGCATCTACTTGATAACACAAATATTTGGCATAATGACAGACTAAAGCACTTTGACATAGTACTAACATTTCTAAAAGAATTAAAAATTGCGTAAAGAAAATTAATGATTCTTGCCGAATTAGTCAATACAAGTTTTCTCGAGTCTGGCACTGACATTCTTGAGTTTTACATTGTATGAAAGTTTGTTTACTTTTTTTATTTATAAAATAGTTTTATGTTATATTTGCAACTCAAATTAACGGTGAAAAATCTTGACTGCTTGGAGATTATAAGAGAATAGTTTGCCTTGGATGTTATTGATTTCCATAGGCTAATTCATTTTGCTTCTTTTGCTAATAGGTGAAAGCTGACAAAGATGCAATGAAGGCATATTTTGATGGACATGTTGCCACCCCAAAAACTCCATCATCTCATCAGCAAGCTGAGAATTTCAACGTAAGAATAATGTACAGAGAAGTAAAATAGATGGTTGGTCGTGATTTGAGCAATTAGTGATTAATTATTGTTTGCTTAGGTTTATTTTCCTGCTCTTCCAAAATGTGGAATGCAGTATGATGCATGAAATATGTTTTTGCTTGTGATCTGTACACAGTCAAAGTTATTGATCAATGTGACACCATGCTTGTTTTGCATAGAAGGAAATTTGTACCAGTGAACCTACAACTCCAGTAAGCCAAGAAGATATGATGCTAAAGGACATGAATCCATGTCTAACTCCATACTACGCCAGGACAAAGTCACAGGTATGTGAGGGTTTATAAAATAGAGAATACATACATAAATGAATGACAACCGGAAACACCAGTTATTGCCATAGAGCAGATTCTGATTTATGTATTTACCTCATTTACAACAGTTGCTGCTAGGGGAATTTGAGATTTTATTTGGAACTAGTATACTAAATGTCTTGGGGCTCCATTACTAACTCTTGGCAACAAATGAGTGATCCGGAGTGCATAAATAGAGTCTAGATGTTGAAGTGCGGAATACAATATAGGTTTGTGCAACTGATATTGCATGGTTACATTCTCTCATCTGCAGGAGCTTGAGGTGATTGGGTATGGCCTAACAGATGAAGAACAGCTGGCAGAAGCCTTGCACAAGCTTGTTATTGGATCTGAACAGAAACAAGATGTGCTACAAGAACATTGTATAAACGTCCTTCGCAAATCTATTTCTTTCTCTACAGATTCTGCAAGTCTCAACTCCGGGGCAGATGAGAATAGGCTGGGATTTTCAAATCTGCATTGTAAGGCACCAAATCAGAAACTATGTTGGGATTAGGCAATTGATGAACCTGTTGGGCCATAATCTGCATGTAAATTCTTTAGTTGAATGAAATCGAAGCCTCGCATTAGCCTTTGCAGACGTGCATGAAGAAATTGCTACAAGATGTATGTCTTCTTATTAGTGTTTTTGTTGGTTAATAAAGGAAACACCCGTTCATGTTTTTATGGTTTCCTCAAAAGTCATTATACACCAATTTGTATTTCATGGCTCATATGAACCATGGAAGTTTTGACAGTTTGTGCCTTAGTTACCAGAAACTTGGGTTCAGGTATAGAGACCTGTCCCCATATCCTCATCTCTTGCTGACTATATTTAAATGTACTATATCTGTACTCGTATTCATCTCCTACGTTAAGCTAATAGGAAATGATGTCCCACATCTTTTGATGATCATGTGCAGTTAAGACCTTTCATAGTGGTATTCATTTTAAAGCAGGGAAAGTTAAAGCAACTATTATCAAAGAGAGTTTGTAACAAGCGTTGTTCAGTCATTAGTATCTTGGTTTTAAAATGTTAGAAATTATAGTTGATGATGAGCAATTAAAATATTAATAAATATGATTATTAAGTTATTTTATAATGGAAGAATAATAATTTTTTAATAACAGAATTATATATATAGATACAAAATTATATGATTTGTTCAAAGTGTAAAACAATTATTTAAGAAATCTTTATAATTTTTTGTTTGGTAGGGATTGACAAGTATATGGCCTTTGTTACCCATTATAGTTGTCGGGTCATGAGTGACAATGCTACGACGTTGACGCTTTGGCAGCAAAGGTTTGGAACCCCTCCGGAATTGGACCTGTTTGACTTTCTTAGGTAGGATTGGGACATGATTAGCTGACATCCTCTTGGAGCTATAGTTAAGGGTTAGCTTTTGGTCCACTGCCTTTGTCCATATGTTTTCTTGTTCTTCAATTGTTTAACAACCCTTTGTTAATGGTTTAAGAGTTGTTTTCTGGCTCTCCGGTGTTTGTACTACCTCTCGCAGTTGTTTGGCCTTTGGGTCTTGTTTGTAAGGGTTAGTAGCACTCTTGTTAGGCTGCTTAATTAATCAAAAACAAAAAAAAATATTATTTTGCTAGGTAGGGACTAATACAAAAATGTTAGCATAGTGAATAAGTTAAAGATTCATTTGCAAATTATCATTTTATACATCTCACATAAATTCTATGCATTAAAATATAAAGTTAGGAGTTTTGCAAGTAAATTATCCTCTTACACTTTTCCAATAAGTTTTATGCATTGTAATATGATATTGTGAGACTTGACCATTTTTTAATGAAGGATTTTTATCATCCATAAGATTGACTTTGTAATTTGATATGAGAATGTGGGCTTACGTTGATACCTCTTTGGTTGAGAGTCAAGGCTTCATGGATGGCGTGCATTCACTAGTGTAAGTTGATGTATTTTTGTGAGAAAGTTTGAATAATTTTGTTTTGGCCTTATTCTATATTTACACATTACAAGAGTTTGGACATGGTTATTAAATCTATGTTTTACTACTTTAGTTTAAATTTGTAGGTGTAGATTTAATTCAAGTCACTTTTGTGCATGTGAATTTGAAACCTTGAAGTTTTAAATTTGCATTTCGTAAAATCTAGTCTATGTCCCCTCTAGTGTGGATTATTTCAAATTGCATGCAAGGGTTGTGAATTTAAGGACTAACTCTAGTTTATTTGAAGTATATATATAAAAAATAATTGCAAGAAAGACAAGTTTTAAAATCATAGGAGCATGTTTTGTAATTCCATCTTTAATTGTCATTCTTTATCATTTTGAATTGGCTTATGTAGGGGCTTGACCAAAGAACAAATTTGTATCAAGCAAGTTTTTAATTGATGTCTCTTAACACCATTTTCCTAGGTACAACTCTATCATATCAAAGTGCAACTTTTCTAGTTAGTAGGGATTTGTTATATAATAATCATAAGGGGAGTTTAGCTTTGTGTGTAAGGTTCACTTTCATAGGAACGCAAATTAAATTTGTAGACATGACCTTGAACCTAAATTTAAATTTCTTGATATGGTCACAAATTAATTTGTGTCTTTCTCCATTGGATTGAGAGCTAAGCACCTTTTGATAATTTTATTTAATTCTCACATTCATTATAATATTCCTTACATTATCAATTGCCAATCCCAACTCTAATCTATATTAGTATGATATGTGTTAATTATTTTAGATTAAAGAGTAATCAAGATATTTTTAATACATAAAATTGTAAATATGGCATTTTAATTTATAAAATTGTAAATATGGCATTTCTATCTATAATTTTGACTTTAGGGTTTAAACCTTGAAGAGTTTCAAATTTGATATTCTTGGGTTGATATTTTTATTTGACTTAATTAGAACTTGGATTTGCCTCTCGTTGTGGTCCATTGTTCAATTTTGATTAGGGTTTGAACATTTTTTTATTTGATTTGATCCCTAGTATACTATTTCTATCCTTGAGTGTGCTTCATTTTCTTAGATATTCATGAGTGTTTTTACCTCTTTCTTTGTTATCTAAGTCTACTTAAACTTATGAGAATTGTGCTTTAGGATGAGAGAGAAAGAGATCATAACATAGGTAGTGACCTCTTATGTTGGGCGTACATTATTACGCCGAATGATTAAAAAATGTCATTAATTGCCGTTGAATACTTCCAAACGCATTACACTTTGCCCCACATGTGAAAGGGAACAACACACTCAACATTACTTTTGTGTGAATGAGATGCGGTGTTGTTGAGCTAGTCATCATGTATCTATGATGTGTATAAACTACATTGTAGGATTTTGTGTGTAAATGTTGGTTTTAATACAGCATTCAACAAGAATACATTTGGTATAGAAGCTATCATGTTTTGTGCCAGTAAATAATATTGTGGCGTATAATTCTGCATTTATTTTTTTATTTTCATTGAAAAAAGATGAATACAAAGAAAGAATAGCTGTTTCCATCTGGAAAATCTGGAACTGCATGGAAAGAAGAAAATCTAAATCTGGAAAATTACAATTGATCGACAACATACAAAATTAAAAACAGTAGTTCCAGCTATGAAGAAAGGTGAATACAAAACAGTAGTAGTTCCAGCTATGAAGAATGCTGAATACAAAGAAAGAATTAGAAAATTACAATTGATCGACAACATACAAAATTAAAAACAATAGTTCCAGCTATGAAGAAAGCTGAGAAAATCTGGAAAATTATAATGTTAATAGCTAGATTTCTGGTTTTGATTGTGTGCGTTTTTAAGCATCAACGTTTCGGATCACACTCCGTGATCCATCATCAGGATGAGAGAACAATAAGGAGAAAATGAGAATAAGCCAACTAACTAAAGCCACCAGCCTAAATAAGCAACAAACTATACAAATAGCAGCTGAAACATAAATTATAGTTGAAATTTAAGAGTTTTTGGAGCTACATAAATTATACTTGAAACTTAAAGAGTTATTGGAGCTGTCTGTAACATAAATTAAGATAGTTAACATATAATTGGTGCCACAGCTATGATTGATAAGACTATGAAGCTAACACTCCTAAATTAAATTATAATTATTTGATTGATTAAAATAACTCTTACAATATAATGAGAAAAAAAAATCCGAGCGGTTATCACTACAGAAAAGATTCAGGGTAATTTTGTTGAAACAGTTATATAAAACAACTATCATGCACTTTTTGAATGGCAACTTCAGTCCAAACTCAAGTTTTAAGTGTAATAATGTCATCAAACAAAGCTAAAGAATTATACATAAAGTACCAATCTAACTGTAAAATAAATAACTCTAAATGGCTATCTGCTTATACTATGTTAAGGCAACTGATTGCACTTTGACATTTGTTCCAGAAAACAATCAAATAATTCCATAATGAAAACAGATATCCGGTAAACTCATCAATAACTAATTCATAGCTCTCAGAGGTAGACTAGCAAGCTTGGCATAGCCGATACTCTGCAATACATTATTTTCAGTGTATTAAGCATGCAAGCAACAATTTACATAATCTTGCTTGAATTGAAGCTTCCCAAATTTTTTATGGCGAGCCTTGTGGAACTTCGATGCCCCTTGAAGATTGGTTAAATTTACAAACCAGTAACGCAAGTTGCACCGGTTTCTGTTTACAAAGACCACATTAATTATTCACACAGATTATACAAGCCATTACATACAGCGAGATTTGCTTGTTTTAATGGAACATAAGGTAAAAGTGTCAATCACTCACTTGAAATAAATGGGCAAGTAGACAAAATCATAGGGTGAATCAACTTCATTCTAACCATACTTTTGACTGTTTTTTCTGCAACTAGAGCTCATCAAGCAATTTTGTCAATTTAGGTTGGCTGCGCCATCAAGATGATAAGTGAGAAAATAGACCAAGTTTAATTTGATAATTGTTAAATAATGGACTGTATGCAGTCAAGTAGAAATTTGGTGGATGTTCATACCCTGTTTTAAAGTTCTGTTTCAGCACAGCACCGAAAAATGAAACATTCCAGCTGCGTGTCTTAAAAATGTTTGTGCACATGCAGACCTTAGAGCTTCAGCCATTTTCTGCTCAATCGCCTTTCCCTGTCAGCCACTAGCTCGCTAGCTTCCCACCTACTTGTCAATACATGGATATTCTGCAAATTCTCTGTTCTAAAATGTAAAAATCTAAATACTTGTTCTTCTCTTGCTTTGAATCCTGCGACCATCAATTTCTCTACCAACTAGAATTTATCAAAATCAGACTTAAATTGTGATACTGCTATCAGGATTCAACTGGGTAGATTTTAATTGCCTAACATTTAATCAGTTCCCATGTATCAGACGTTGCAGCAAAATTTAACACAATAAAATTCAGCAATTTCATTGGCTACAAAAGACAAACTGCCTTGGAGCAATAGTTACATTGTCAGGAACTAAAAGAAGTCTTACAAATTTTCTTCCCATAAAGAATTTCCCGCATCTCCCTCCATCTAAGCCAATTGATCAGTTAATGGCTAATTTCATTATAAAAACAAAAAATATCTAATCATCAATTTTTCAAACATTTCATGCAATACAATGACTAGAGAGAGCATTCAAATATTATACTTCTTAATTTTAAGGATAGCAAATAATTGTCGTTATTCTTTTAGGTTTCTTAATTTGAAGACAACAGAGTGCATTATGAAACTCATACAATTGATATTTGTCACTCAGAAGGTGGTACTTTGTGATCCTGGTATAAAGCTAAGATCATTTCATAGATTAGAGACTACTAGAGAATTTAGTATGACAACCTTTTAAATGAACATGGAAAACATGCTGTGAAGATGCCTATGCTGACCAAAATCTCCTGGTATCACAGAAACAAGAAAATTGGCAACTGGAGATATGATGGAAGTATATGATAACCATTCATGGAAGGAAGGTAAAGTTATCAAAGCTTTATAAAACTAATATTTGTTGTCAAACTGATGGAACCAATACAGTAGAGATCTTTCCACCTATCTAATATCCCTCCCCAATTGTTTTGGGGGAATGGTGATTCACTTCAAATCTTGAGGTACCGGATCATTTATAACCTCTTAATTGATTTTGACAAACATTACAAATACATAATGGATCCTTATTCTTGTATTTATTGTCTGTAATGAAGCTTGAGTTTTAAATACAAAACCTCACCGATACATGGAACAGTGAATTTTCAAGAGCAACACGAATTGGATATTTTATTTTTTTGCAAGATTTATTCCTCCTGTTGGCAGACAATTAGTAATTAGTATAATATTCGACAACAAATAATATTGCATTCTCAGTAATTGGTCTTTATCAGTTCTCAGCAAAGAGAGCATCAGGATATATCAAAACCTGCAACTTTTTATAGTACATACCGCTCAATTTATTTCTAAAGCATCCTCAAATACCATAAGCAACCTAAGTACACTATTCATGACTAATGATTAATTTCAGGAGAAGGAAATGGGGTTGAAATATCTTTTAGATGAAAGATATCCTTTGAAGTTTGAAATGTATGCACACAGATTCTAGATTTCTCCTCGCTATGGAGCAAGCAAGGAGAGACATGCACAAGCCTTAGCCCATTCTCTCTTGGAACAGACGCCATTCCCTAAAGCCAGATAAAAAACGAACCAAAAAACCCTAATTGAAAAAATGAATTGATTTTTCTAACCCTACTATTAAAAAATTAAAATCATCAGTAAATTTTCTTAATGCATCTAGAATCTGTTATCTTCCTAAAATTTACCGAATATTCTACTGATTTCGAAACCTTAATGTAAGGTAACCATTTGCCCTACAACTACTTTCCAACATGGAAAGGAAAAAGAAGCACCCTAGAAGTAAATCTCAGAAAGAGTCTTACAAATATTCTTCCCGTGGAGACTTTTCCTACTTCTCACTTAATCTAAACTAATTCACAAGTTAATGAGCGAATTTCATACCGAATTCAAAATATATAATCGATAATTTCTCAAACGCTTCATGCGGTAAAAATCACTGGAAAGAAATATAAGCATTCAAATTGAAAATTTTACTAAAAAAGAAAGATCAACAGGAAGAATGAAACTCCCAAAAAAATATTATAGCCGATTTTGTTTGTTCTTGACATTCCCGGTTAAATTTTCCCAAATTATTCTATGTATCTGTGATTAAAGATCCATTAAGTAACTTTTAGATCCAAGGTAAATTTTTGTCTATAAACCCCAAAATCAAGAGATTAAAAAAGATTCGTTACCGTCATTGCCCCCAAATAGCGAGGGACGGATTCGACAAAAACCTTTGATAACTCTATCATACTTCCGTGAATGGTTATCATACACTTCTATCATATCTCAGAGTATGTTTTCCATGATCATTCAAAGATTCTCATATAAATTCTCTGAAATGTTCTTGTGGTTTTGTATCAGAACGATTTAACATGTCAAAATGAAAACACGATCGACTTAGAAGGAGTAAAAAACTGTAAGAGCGTAACAAATATATAATTTTTTATTCCTTCTAATTTCGTTTCGGCATGTTCATTACCAGGACAGCAACTTTCCATATCAAGTGATAGACGTTGGAGTATAATAATAGAAAAATAATGGTTTTTAAATAAAAACTTTATTGTATGATTAAGAAAAAGAAAAAGAAAAAGAAAAAGAAAAATTGTAAATTTGTTGATATCTATTATATTTGGTAATTTGTTAATCATTAGAATTTCTTATCAAAATTTTAAAAGGAAAGAAAGCATTTATACTTTTAGCTTTTTAAGAAAATAAAATAGGCAACATAGATTCTATATATCTTTAATTATTATAAGCTAGTACGCTTTTGTACGAAATTTTAAATACAAATGGATAAAAAATAAATAGAGATTTCCTTGTTCAAACTTCAAACATTAATTTAATATTCTCTTATGATGTAAAAATTGCAACAAATAGAGTTTTGAAATCATATGGTGTTTACCGCCCAAGAAAAAATATGGATAAGAATAGGGGAAAAACAAGGTAAGTTATAAGTACAACATCATGATAAAGTAGGTACTTAAAACATTTGCAAATAATAATTTAAAATATATCTCCTTTTTAAGACATACTCCATATGTTGCACCCATTATAAACCACCACTCCCAATAATAATTAAATGCCAAACAATAGAGAGATAAAATATTTATCTATTGAAGAGAGGTTAGAGTTTCAAATCTTTAAGGGATAATACATCTTATATTTGAAGCACAGTTAGGTACTTGTGCTTATTAAGAATTATCTGAGATATCACGAAAATAGATCACATAATATAATAAGCTATATGTAGACCCGAATATAGATCCCATGATATTACTAAAGTAGATCACATGATCGGATAAACTATATAAAAAATCTAAAGTTCATTTAATTTTAATATTTAAAATGTGATTTTTCTTTAACTCAATGATACTATTAGTCTAATTTTATTCTGACTTATACACAACAAGTTAGCACCAAATAAAAATTACAACTGAAAATCAGAAAAATCAAATATGTACAGAACACAAACACTTGATGAAATACAAAGTTTAACATGCATAACTATTTCGAAATACCCTATTTCTGCGTGTTGCGAGTGTAGCAACTTCTCAATGAAATGACACCACACTTATCTTGGTTGATTTCTTCTGCTTTGGGTTCCAAGCATCTAAATTGAAGGAATGCTCCAAATTGGCTATATAACGATCTATTTTGTATGCTTTCTCTAACCCTAGCAACTGCTTCATCAGTTACATTGTGCCTGATTTGTTAACGAAAATGATTTAACAAACAACCCCCCTTTAACTGACTTGTGGATCGATGAAGCATAAAGAGCACAACTATTTATGGACGGAATTGTGAATACATGGTTCCACACAGTAGTGAATTTCAATCCAGACTTGGTGTTTTTCCAGTCATTGTGAATCCATGCTATGAAATATGGAAAGTTTAGTTCTATGAAAGGCTTACTCTTGGTTTCTTCCTTATGAAAACCTTGTTCTTAGACATGATTTCTTAATGTTTACATAAATATTTCTAAATAGCCTATTTCAGCCTCTACAGTCTGTTGTGAGCGTAGCTGCTTCTGAAAGAAACGAAGACGCACTTATCTGGGTCAATTCCTCCTGCCTTGGGTTTTGGGCATCTACATTGAAGGAATGTTGCAAATGGATATCTAGCGATCTATTCCTTATGCTTTCTCTAACCCTACCAACTACTTTGTTCGTTAAATCACGCTCGATTTGATAATGAAAATGATTTAACAGACAACTCCCTTTATCTGACCTGTGGAACGATGAAGCATAAAAAACACAACTACTTCTGTGATGAAATTATGAATATATGGTTATACACAATAGTGAGTTTCAATCCAAACTCAATTTTTTTCTAGTTATTGCAAAATCATTCTATGAAATATGGAAATTAAATTTGTACGAAAGGCTTACTCTTGGTTTTTTCCATATAAAACCCATTTTCTTATACATGATTTCTTTGACAAGCTTTCTTATGACCCCCTAGAGATTGCATGCTAGGGCACACCATGCTGCACAATGAGCATGGACAAATTTTATCTCCTTGGACACCAACCTTTGTTAGTAATAACTGAGAGGGGGGGGGGGGGGGGGAAA
>MU227366.1:750506-761904 GCA_018584345.1 Thuja plicata
AATTCTACTACATGTTAGCATTCTGCACTTTATTGATTTCAAGGTTAATTCCTAAATCAGGGTTTGACTAAGGCAAACCCCTCCCCCACAACAAAAAAATCTCCTTTTTCTTGCAGGTACAGGTACAGAACAATGGATTTGAACCCAGATCTGGATACCCTTTTTGGCAAACTTCTGGGATCCGCGAACAAAGTCACTTTCAGATATGTGTAGGTCAGGGTTGACATTTGTGGGTCAAGTTCAACCTTTTTCATAAGATGACATCAAAACGGAAAATGATTTCTGGGTTTTGTTCGTCTCTGCATTTCAGTTCGGTATCAACTGTCAGTTTTTCCAGAAATAGTCTACAGATCTCAAAAAATAGCATTCTTTGATCTGCAATATTTCAAGGTTAGTGTATTTCTCAGATTTTTTCAATTACATTCATATATCATTTACATATATATAAATTACAGAATTTAAGGTATCTCCTTTGTTATTTTCCTTTCCAAATAGTTGATTCATTTGGGCATTAACCCTTCTCTTGGATTGATCAACTTGGATCTCCCATTTGTGCATTTGGGAATAGAAAAGGAACATCTTATCTTCTCCTTAATCACAATTGCAATACATAATCAATTCAATTCAATCAAGGTTAAAAGAATCCAAGACAATCTAGGTAATTCAAAGAACAATCACACATTAACACCTTATATTTCAAGATAATCAATTCACAAACAATCTATAAATCAAATCAATCATTCCTATACTTTATCTATTACATTTTAGTAACATAACATTCATCTTCCATTTCATATGTTACAGGAATATACCTTCATCACTTCTTGCATCAAATTATCCTATATCCTCATCTCTTTTGATATAGCATTTACTACCGAAAATTCTAAAATACCTAACTGTAGGAACATTTCCATACCATACCTCTTAAGATGTCTTACCTGTATCTTCTTTGATTTGCACCTGATTGAGAGTGTATACTGCATTGCTAACTACTTCTCTCCAAAATGTCTATGAAACTTTTCCTTCAAGCATCATGGTCCTAGCAGTGTCGATAATAGATATGTTATTCCTCTCCACCACTCCATTCTTCACTGCAGTCCTTGGAGTAGATAACTGTCTTTTTATCCCATTCTTCTCACAAAAATAATTGAACTCACCGAATGTGAATTCACCACCTCTTTCTGATCTTACACACTTCAAATTCAACCCTCTTTGTCACAACCATTTTCTTAAAGATCTTAAACTTATCAAAGGATTTAGACATCTTTCTCAAGCATGTTACCCATACCATCTTAGAATAGTCATTAATGAGCAACATGAAATACCTATCACCTTGAAAACTTCTTATCTTAGCAAGACCGCACAAATCAATATGAAAAAGATATAACAATCCATTTGAATTTTCAGTTTATAATGGAAAGTAATTCTTGTTTGTTTACCCAACTGACATTATTTGCAAATAGTATTAGCAAGCTTCTTCATCCTAGGAAGATCTCTAACATCATACATAGAAATTATTGCCACAATTTTCTAAAAGTTCACATAACACAACCTTTTATGCCATAATCAACTTTAATCTATTTGAGCAATCAGACAACTTTTTTGACAACTAGTCAAATGAAAATATGTTACCATTTGTCTTGGATCCTGACATAATCTCTATGATGGATTCATTCAAGATATTGCATTTACCATTCTTGAAATGTAGGCCATAACCTTTTTCCATCAACTGCCTAACACTAAGAAGATTATGCTTCAAACCTTCCACGTACAATACATCATATGTATTGTTCTTTCCATCTAGAGAAATAAAACCTCTACCTCTGATCATACCACCCATATTGTCTCCCCATTTTACAATACCACCATCATAATTCTCATAGCTCACAAACTTTCTCTTATCACCAGTCATACGATGAGAGCATTTACTGTCTATTACTCATTTATCCTCTTTGACAACTTGAGCATGAGCTAGGGATTTTTCTTCAATAATACAACTAGCATGAACTAGTAGGCATAGGATTTTCAGGCTTGGGATCTTCTTCTTTGATATAAATGAATGTGAATTCACTATCACCCTTGTTAACATCGTTAGATTCATCATCTGCAACTCCTTCATCAGCAACATAGTAACATTTATTTGCAACAATAGGTTTTTAATTCTTAAATTTAGGAGCTATTTTTGGACATTTAGCTCCAAAATGTCCTATCTTATTGCATGAAAAATACTTAAGGGGTATATTTCCTTTAGACTTACCATAACCTTTAGGAAATCTTCTAGAAATTAGTGCTTCCAACTCTTGAAGATCTCAGTCTTCTTCTTCAAGTTCTTTCAACTCTTTCTCATATCTTGACAACCACCTTGTGGATCCTTCTCCCAAATCATATATTTGCATGTCCTTTCTAGATATAGTAGATTTGAATGTTGATTCCACATTAGGCAATGCACCACCAAATTATTTTAGCTCAAAATCAGTAAGCTTACTAACCAACTTGTCTCTTGTTACATTTTTCACTATCCAAATCTCCTTAATAGCTACAACTTCGTGTCTATAAGAAGAAGGCAAGGATCTTAGTGTATACACCCTAAATTGTCCCTCTTCATTTCTATATTAATTTAATTAACATTGCCTATAATAATATAGTTAATTTTTATAAATTATCTATATTTGTTATATTCAACTATTTATTTAATTTTATTAATTAAATTCATCACCTTGTATTTAAAATTAATTTAAATACTATCCCTAATATATTAAAATTTTATTTTAATATACGTTTCCTCCATATTTTTTTTAAAATAATTTTTATTTATTTAATCCCTATATTTCCTCTAAAATTCTTCTACCATTTAAATTAAATTGAATTTAATTTAAATCTCACTTCTCACTTCTTGCTAAATTCACTCTAATTACACTTAAACATTAATTAAAATCCTTTTAGCCTTAATCACTTGGACACACATCTGACTTTTTTTAAATTCTTGTTCCCTCCACTTGAAAAGTCAATCCCCTCTCTTTAACCACTTAATCCTAGCAGCTCATCCCTTTTGCCTCTTAATCTCCTTCACTCCCACCAAAACCCTACCTAACCTTTAATCTCAGCCACTCATTTTCCACCTCTTAATCCCAGCCCTCCATTTTTTATGTCAAGTTCATAAAAGGAGGCCTCACTCCTCGTTTTGCAACTAGTTAGTGAATTGAGCATTTTACATACTTGAGCATTTTGAACACTTACACATTTGAGCACTTTAGTTTTTCATTTCAAAATCTACATATTACATGCTAGGTAATGGAATCAATCTTAGTTTAGTTGATCTTACATTTTTAATTCTAGATTGCTATTACATTTTCATCTTCATCATGTGAAGCTTGGGGAAAGTTCCTCATACTTGTTCTCAATCCCTTCACCATCTTCTAGCTTTCATCATAGTGGGATTTATTGCATTGTGTTGGAAGAGCACACCCACAAAATCTCTAAGAGAAAATCAAACAAGTCTTGGGTGCACTTATTTTAGCTCATTGGAGGTTGTTGTGAACATCTAGTTGTATTTCAAGTTATTAGCATGCTTTGATTACTTTGTATCTCTTGTGTTTGCATGTTTTGGCTTGTTGTGCAGTTGTAGGTATTTTCATTGCATACATTTTGGCATGCCCGGTGGGACCCATGTCCTGGTTTATTAATTTTTTGCAGATTTTTTGGATTGACTGACGGATTGGCGACTCTGCTTCTACAGAGGCATCTCCACACATAGGTGGCTCCGCCTACACATAGGCATATTTGACAGAAAGGGAGTTTCCTCTTTAGTTTAGCACTTTAAGTTGCTTAGCCTACATTTTTTAGTCATTTTAGGGTTAGTTCCTTAGTTCATTTTGTCATTAGGACCATTTTATGTATTGTCAAGCTTATGAAGTTTCAAAATCTTGCAGATTCTAGTTATCATTTTCTTTCTGTCTCTGATAGACATCTCTGCTTGTACACAGGCGACTCTGACAGAAAGATTTATTTTTGCATATTGCATCACATTTTAGGTTTTTATCTACACTTTTAATAACCTTTAGAGATATCAAGGCATTTTGGCTTTTCATAATAGATGGAATTTTAGAAGTTTTAGCTCTTTTACGTCTTAGTCTTTTGTAAAGATTAGTGTCTTTTTTACATTCTATTCCAGACAGGCGGCTCTGCCTATAGACATGCATATCTGACAGACATGTAGCTCTACCTGCAGACATGCGGCTCTACTTAATTTTGTTTCTTTTATTTGCATTTTGCATTCTAAGATTTGTTAATCTGGTTTTCTTGTAGGTTTTTGGTGTTTTCTATCTTCTAACAATGGTTTTGCAGAATGATTGATCAAGATCAAAGTTTTTTTAAACTACTAATCCATTCATTTTGTAGGATGCTTGTAGAAGGCCTGGACATTAGAACTACTAATTAATTTATTTTGTAGGTTTCCTCGGAGATACAAATAAATCATATTTTTAATTTATCTCACATAGTTTAATTAGGGGGCTTGTGTTTTTGTAGAAAACGGTGGTAGGGATATGCTCTCACTCTTCTTAGGGTGATCAAAATACCAAACCCATCAAATTCCCCCTAGTTAGAAGAAGCCCAAGGTTTTAATCAAGTGTCTTATGTGTTTGTAGGATCACAAGTAGTAGGGATATGCTCTCACCCTTTTAGGGTGATCAAAATACCATACCTACTTGTGCCTCCTTTTTTGCTTTCATTAGGATTTTGTATCCTTTTAGAGTGGCTACCTCCCGAGAGCTTTAACATAGCCAATGAGAGGGATTTTACAAGTGGGGAACAAGGCGGACCTGACCTCTTCCAACCCACTATAATCAAAATCTCTTGAGACCAATCTCTCAAGGGACGTAGCTATTCTTGAGAATTCATTCTCATGCTTGATATTGTAGGGTTGCAAGGCCTAAATCCTACGTGCGAGACTATATTATCAGGAACTCGTAGGGATATAGGCCTCATTCCTACTTGTGGGACTATGAGAGGTAGTTGCGAACAAAAGTTTCACTAGACACTTTTAGATAGAGGTCTACTTGGCTCACCTCTGAAAGTATCATAATATTTGTTCAAGGATCGATCCAAGTGGATTACCTGGACCATGTGAAAATTTTACACTTACCATATGTATTCCCAAGGCCATTCTAAAGAATGAGTGTGGAATGAGGGAGCCTATGCGATTTGAGCATTAAGCCTCTTTTCAAAACCCGTAACATGCATAGTATTTGAAGTGTCTTTGATTGTGTTGAAACCATTGGAAATATTTTGATACTAAGCCAAATTTTCCTTAGGTATCTTGTGTTTGAAGTGTCTTTGATTGTGTTGAGACCATTGGAAATATTGGACTTGAAAAAGATATCATAACATACAAATTGCGCTATAATTTCTCCATCATTTTAGACTTCACAAGTATTTGTATTCACAAGGTTGCTTTGTCCCTTGTTGGATTTTTTGAAGACAATTACTTGGTTACATCATATTTTACTTTGATTTGTGCTTGAAGTGTTCTTTCCCATAGATAATTTTACTGCAACATCCTTCAACATAATTAGGCAAACCAAGTCAAGTCAATTTCTCAAGATTTCAGATTCAAAACTTCAAATTTCTATCCAAATTCCTACATGGGTGACTCTGCACATAGGAAGCTCCACTTGCAGATAGGAATCTCCACCTGAAATTAGTGAATTTTGAGGTTTTACAAAATTTTTCCATCTCCACTCTCCTATAGGGTCTCAAAGCATTTTTTCTGAATCAATCAGTTGCTTGTTCAACCACCATTTTCTTTCATCCTTCTAGTCTCTCATCCTTTCAATTCATTTTCCTAATCTTGGTAATTTGGAGCACCATCATCTACATTGGACTTTATCAATCAATATCAATCCTTATCTTTCATACCTTCATCATATTTTTATCTCAAATCTAAGGTAGAAATATTTGTCAAAGTGTCAGAAGGATCCCTATGATTAGAAAACAAATTAATCTTTCCCCTTGAGAACATTAGTCTATTTTGAGTGGCCTATCCAATCCTATCTTTCTCAAGATCATAAGTCTATCTTTGAGTAGGAAAAGATCATCAACATTAATCCTTATTTTTTTCACCTCATTGGATCCTATTTCACAAAGGTTTGTCTTAAACCTTCATCAGTGATCCTTATCAATCTAATCTTGAGACTTTGTCTCCTAATCCTATCAATCGAATCATCCATCTAACCAATCAATCAATCAAATATCCAATCAATTAATCCTTTTATCAATCAATCCTAGTCGATCATAAGTCTAATTTGCTCCTAGTTTCTTCATCAAATCAAACCAGTTGATCAAAATATTGATCATAATAAAATAAAATCCAATCATCATCAAATCAAAACAAATTTTGAGGCCTTGCCCTCACATCAAAAATATAAAAAACATTTCTCCTAGTCCAAGATCATTTCCTCATCAATTTATTCTTTCTAAACATCTCTCATTTTTCTTCCAAATTCATCCATCACCTTCAATCCTCATCTTCATCCACCTCATATTCTAATCCAATTATAAATCCTCCCATTAAATCATCATGAATATGGATTGGTTTCATGAAACGATTGAGGACTTTTGAATGTCAAACCCCAATCCTCTAACCATACCTCAAATTCAACCAACCTATCAAACACTCCCGTCAACCTCATATATTACTCGACACCATTCACCTCTTAATTATCCATATGTTCCTCCTCAACACATCATATCCAATCCTACTTCTCCATTTGTTTATCCTTCTTCCACCTTTGAAAAGGGAAATCCATCTTACTATCCCCCTTCTACATATTATCACCTTTCCCAATAGATTCAAGAGCTTAAAAATATTGTCCTCAGTATAAAAAATGAATAACATTGTCCTCCATCTAATCCTATACCTCCATACAATCCTAATCCTCCTAAGCATCTGTCATCTCCTACGAACTTCTTTGATTGGGTTGACCAAATAGCAAAAAAGTATACATCTCCAACTCCAAACAAAGTTGTCCAATCCCTATGTCCATATCCATTGCATGAAGACATACCCCTATCTCCTAATCCTCCTAAATCCTCAGTTCCCATAAAAATATTTAGTGATCGGATCCATGAAATAGAAAAGAAGCACCGATCGTCAAATCCAAGCAAAGTCATCCAATCCCCTGAAGTAATTAACCATGTCCCAAGAAAATTCATCCATCTCCCTTGAACAAAAATATATACCCATATCCTAAGCCCCATGCTTCTTTCATCCCTCCATCTACCCCAATAAGGTATCTTCCACCTCTTCATTCTATCAAATATAAATCTTCCACTCCATCCATCACACCATCCCCACAAGTCCAAAAACATCAAGACCCTATTCCAAAGCATGCAAACATGGATTCCTCTCCTCCTCTATATCTAAGCATTCCTCCATCTTGTGACACTCCTCCATCTCATGATCCCTCCCCATATTTTGACATATTTCTTGATGAATATCTTAGCCTTCCATATAAAGATCCCCTTGCCTTTCTTAATCTAACTCATGACCCTATTCCTAATAACAAGAAATACCTCCCTTACACCTTTCCATTTGAATACTCTAGCCTTCCATCCCAAGATTCCCCTTGTGGTCTCATCCGTAATCAAGATCAAGACATCCCTTTTACCTTTCCATTTGAATATTCAAGCCTTCCATGTAAAGATCCTACTCCATCCAATGATCCCACTCGATCCAATGATCCCTTTCATGTCCTATCCAATAATCTCTCTCCATATCAAGATCAAGTAACTTTATCTCCTAAGTCCATCTCCTTTTATGATATCCTTCTATCAAATGATCCCATCATCCCTTCCACTCCACCACATAATCCTCCTAAAATTCAAGATCAAAGTACCCCTTCAACTTCATGTCATCATCCCAATCTATCCCAATATCCTATTATCCCTTTTGATCCCACTCAAGAGCCTAATCCTCCATATGATCCCAATCCTCCACAAAACATCATCACATTTGTCCAATATATCCATGAACATCATACATATAAGCTTGGTTCCCCCACCTTCATCTCTCATGGCTTCCTCCAAACACTTATTGCTCCTTCCACCTCCCCTCCCCATTCACCTGGACTCGCATCATGTTTTCAAAATAAAAGGTATCCCATTGGAAATAGAATTTGTGAAAAATGAACTATTAAGGAAATGGTTTAGGCCTTCATTAGAAAGACATATTGGAGCCTATATAAATCAAGAAACAACTAGGTTCATATGGCCTTGGATACAAAGAACATGCTAAAGATGTTGGTATACCTTCTATCTCTTCTAAGTTCAAAATCCATCCATCTAAACTCAAATGTTCATGTCCTCTATCCTCTAAACATATTTTTGGCCCTTATGTTCCAAACACCATCCCTTCCTCATCCTCATCCATTTTGGGTCCTTATGTCCCAAAATCAAACCCTTCATCCATTTCATCCATTTTAGGTCCCTACATACCTCCTATCCCCAAGAAAGATCAACAAAGGCACACATCCTTGAATTTACTCCAACATTAACCATCTGTTATCGCATCCATAAAACCTCTACATCATCTAACCTCATGCACCCCTACCCTGGCTAATGGAAGCAAATTGGATGCCAATGCTAAAGTGCATAAAGTTCAAAATCCACAAAAATCAAAGGATCAACATGTCCCATCTAAAAGACGTGATCAAGAAAAGAAAAATGTGATCCAAAATAAAGAAAAATTCAAAAGGCCACAAAGGCCCAAAAATATATTCATGTGGATTCCTAAGCTATTTATTGAAGTAATTACTATCAAAGAAATATCCAATTTGGCATCCAAACTTGCTAATCCAAAAGCTTTCTCCACTCATAAGTCATGCATTCCTCCATTTTCCAAATCCATTTTGGGTCCTTACATCCCAAAATCCACCTTTCACATTTATCTCCTTCACAATATCCTCCTCTGCTACTCCACCACCCTTCAGGGTGTGTACCAATGATGATCTTTCATACTCATTCCTCCATTTATTCACCAGTCTGCCAACCTTCCATCCATTATCCACCAATCCTTCCCCATCCTCCCCTCCCATTAATCCAATCATATGCATAAATCCTTATTCCACCCTTCATATCCCCCATCCATTTCATCTCCCTTCCCCCATTCCTACCATCATTTATGAGCATAAAAAATCTTAAAAAGGCAGAAAAAGTTCCTGAAAAATCTACAAAAAAAAAAAAAAGCAATTTTTTTTTATAAAAATGTCCTACAAAAATAATCTTGGTGAAAACCTGGCAAACAGGCACCTTGATGATATTAAAAAAGGACATATAAAGGGATACAATCCATGGAACTAGATGCTTGAGTCCTTTCACCACCTTCCTCTCACATATCCACTATCTTCCAAATCCACTCATATATCCATTCGCTTATCCTCATCCCCTTGCACTCTACACTTGGGGGCAAGCTCCATCCATAATATCCTACTGAATATACCTTCCACTACAACATTTTGGGTCAAATTTTGACCCCAATTTGCGATGGCACCACCATTTGTATGTGACTTTTGTGTTTTTTTCCAAGTGCCCCTGACGCTGTCGTAATAGCGACGGTACAATCATAATTGCAAAACCCGCATGATTATAAACAAAAAAAGAAGAAGAAGAAAGGGTCATTTCAAATTTAGCGTGATCACGTACCATCGTGCGCGAAGAGGGCATACTATGGAAGCTTATTAGCATCTTGGTATATGGAAGCCATGACTTGAGGTAGGTATTCGAGCTTTATCTTCACATTAACTCAATTTCATTTTGATAACATTTGTTGATTTAATGGCACAATATGAATGTTAATACTATAATTATTTACATCTTTGCATTTGGAATGCTTGATGACCCATGAGCTTTGAGAGCTAGGGCATTGTTGCTATTACCTTCAAGCTAGCATTGTGGTACTCCTGTTTATGATCATTTCATGAGGAAATGTCTTGATGGCCCGCGGGATACAGGCTAGGGCATCATGCATTATTTATTAGCTCACTGTTTAATACTGGCATTGTTTACATCTTTGCATATGGAATGCTTGATGACCCGCAAGCTTTGAGAGCTAGGGCATCATTGCTATTACCTTTAAGGCATTGTGTGAAGTGTTTGATCTCTCTTTATTTGTTTTGTTGTTGATATTCACTATGTGGTACTCCCCGTTTATGATCATTTCATGAGGAAATGTCTTGATGTCTCGCAGGATGCAAGCTAGGGCATCATGCATTGTTTATGAGCTCATTGTTTAATACTTGCATTCGTTTACATCTTTGCATTTGGAATGCTTGATGACCTGCGAGCTTTGAGAGCTAGGGCATCGTTGCTATTACCTTCAAGGCATTGTGTGAAGTGTTTGATCTCTCTTTATTTGTTTTGCTATTGATATTCACTATGTGGTACTCCCTATTTTTATTTTAGAAGTGTATGGATTGACTATGCACATGCATAATTGTAGATGAGAATTAGTAGTAATAGGATGTCATTCATTGCTTAGATCTTTTTGATCTAACCCCCATCTCTCTTTTCTTTGTAGGTTCTGGATCAGACAGGGGCACACTGGATTCATAGCCTGGTCAAAAATTCATCACATCAGGCAATGTCTGGTACCCATATTATTTATGTTCATACTCATAAAATATATGTACAGTTATAAAATTTCATGCCTTGAAATTTTATAACATAGTTCCTTAGTATAGCTATCAAAATATAATGGAAGTGGTGATTTAATGCATCTACAACCTCAACAGCATGGCACCATTGATCCAATAACAAAAAATACATTACAAATTCCAAGCTAGTCATGGTCTTAATGAAATAAACAGTGTATATATAAAACAATATATGGTGCACACAGCAACAACAAGCATGCAATGACAACAATAACATCGTACATATATATGTATATGTATATGTATATGTATATACATATATGTATATATATGTATGTATATAACAAACTGAGCTCATAACAGGGTCATGTGGTGCTCAAACAACGAGCTCATAAACAATGCATGATGCCCTAGCTTGCAACCCACGAGCCATCAAGACATTTCCTCATGAAATGATCATAAACGGGGAGTACCACATAGTGAATATCAACAACAAAACAATTAAAGAAAGATCAAGCTGTTGGAATTAATGGGAAATAGTACTGAGAGGGGAGGGGTGAATCAGTACCTCTAGAACTTTTAACATCTTACACAATTCATCATTAGTAATATTTCAATTCTGATTTACCAACCATTACTGTTATTCTTTCTTATGTATATATTGTTTGTTCACAATCTTTAATAGTTTTCAATCATTCATAGAAACATTCATGAAATTGATAAACACATAACACAAGATATGGTATCAC
>MU227366.1:792307-820578 GCA_018584345.1 Thuja plicata
GGAGTGAACTATGTTTGTCTGATTATATAACTATTATCTTTTGTCAGGTATCCCACACAGTCTCATGGATTGTTAGGTATAAGTCAATACACACCATAGAGATTAATGTCTTTTACCATTTGTAAAACATCTCTCTCATTACCACCCGTCTCTCTCATTTCATGAAGTGCAGGTACCAATGAATAGGTATTTTTCATATTTGTCTTCCTCGAGCGAGGAAAATGTAGGAATGGAAGAAGAAAGTGAGACATCTAGTATGTCTAAATCAAGGAGATTGACTCGAGGTCAAAAGATCAGAAAGAAATTCAATAAATGTATGGAATTTTTCCTTGCTCAAGGGGGGTTGTGTTCTTATGATGATGAGAGCAAAGGCGACTCTGAGGTGCCCTTTAGGTACAAACATCTACAAAAACAATGGGTCCCCAATGAACTTCCTTCAATAAACACTAATTTTTGTGTTAGAGAGAGGATATATCACATAGCACCGTCTTCAATACATGGGTTGGGCCTATTTTCCATCGATGGAATAAAGGTCTCTTACAACAAAGTTGTCGAATTGATGGAGTATGTCAAACCTTGTTATGATTACAGTAGTTGGATGCAGATTGTTAGATATAAAAAAAGTATGTGTAGGTATGGACTCGCGGAAAATTATATACAAAAAAAAGTCAGTGAACAAAGTAAAATAGTAGCTATATATATTGATGGAAGGCCAAAAGCATCAGGGAATATTGCAGGTTTTATAAACAGTACACGACCTCTATCAACTAAGAAGCAACCCAATTGCATATTTGAGGCGCACGAGAGAAATCATGTATTTCTATGTACGATCAAATCAATACATGGAGGCAAAGAGCTGCTTGTTGATTACAATTTGAATCACATAGATACATCTAAACCCACTATCATGGATGAGGTGGTACGCACTATGCACCATTTAAAATTGTTTAAAAATAAAAAAACTCTCTTCTTTTAATTGAACATGTGTTTTAACATGTCTCAATAATTTTTAATTTTTGAAATACAGGGCTATAGTATGGATCAACAACCACATGATACGCACACCGATGATGGTTCTCATGGGACTTCTTCTTCCCAACAGGTAAAACTCATTGTTGTTGTACAAATGCACATACAATAAAAATGTTAATGTGTATTTTTTGTTATATTTTATTATTCACTAATATTTTGGATAGCTTTTAAATAAAGCGCTAATAATATTATTCTCACAAATGAGTGCTGATCTGAAAAAGGGAAAGGAACAAGTAGTCCATGAGGACCCATAGGATGAGCAAGATCCATTTATTGTTGTATATGGTGCACAACAACAACATGCATGCAATGACAACAATAATATCATATATATATATGTATATGTATATGTATATATGTACACACACACACACATGTATATATGTATATGTATATAACAAACATAGCTCATAAAAGGGTCATGTGGTGCTCAAACAATGAGCTCATAAACAATGCATGATGCCCTAGCTTGCAGCCCATGATCCATCAAGACATTTCCTCATGAAATGATCATAAACAGGGAGTACCACATAGTGAATATCAACATCAAAATAAATAAATAGAGATCAAATACTGCATGCTATCAAAATAGTATGGCATTGGTGATTCAATGCATCTACAACCTCAACAATATGGCACCATTGATCCAATAACAACAAATACATTACAAATGCCAAGCTAGTCATGGTCTCAATGAAATAAACAGTGTATATATAAAACAATATATGGTGCACAATAGTAGGAAGCATGCAATGACATCAATAACATCATAAATATATATGTATATATGTATATGTATATGTATATATTTATATATGTATATACATATATATATGTATATGTATATAAAAAATTGAGCTCATAACAGGGTCATGTGGTGCTCAAACAATGAGCTCATAAACAATGCATGATGCCCTAGCTTGCAGTCCATGAGCCATCAAGGAATTTCCTCATGAAATGATCATAAACGGGGAGTACCATATAGTGAATATCAACAAAAAAACAAATAAAGAGAGATCAAACACTGCATTTTATCAAAATATAATGGCGGTGGTGATTCAATGCATCTACAACATCAACAACATGGCAACATTGATCCAATAACAGAAAATACATTACAAATGCCAAGCTAGTCACGATCTCAATGAAATAAACAGTGTATATATAAAATAATATATGGTGCACAACAGCAACAAGCATGCAATGACAACAATAACATCATACATATATATGTATCTGTATATGTATATATGTATGTATATATGTATATGTATATAAAAAACCGAGCTCATAACATGATCATGTGGTGCTCAAACAGTGAGCTCATAAACAATGCATGATGCCCTAGCTTGTAGCCCACAAGCCATCAAGATATTTCCTCATGAAATGATCATAAACGGGGAGTACCACATAGTGAATATCAACAAAAAAACAAATAAAGAGAGATCAAACACTGATGCTATCAAAATAGAATTGCAGTGGTGATTCAATGCATCTACAACCTCAATATAATGACACCATTGATCCAATAACAACAAATACATTACAAATGCCAAGCTAGCTAGTCACGATCTCAATGAAATAAACAGTGTATATATAAAACAATATATGGTGCACAACAACAACAAGCATGCAATGAAAACAATAACATCATACATATATATGTATATATGTATATACATATATGTATATATATGTATGTATATATGCATATGCATATAACAAACATAGCTCATAACAATGTCATGTGGTTCTCAAAAAGTGAGCTCATAAACAATGCATGATGCCCTTTATTTGTTAGAAGGTTGGTCAAACACATATTTCCTTGACTTCTCATTGGAAAATAGAAAATTTGAAACTTTTTGGTTTTATGACCAAGAGCTTAACTCTAAAAGCCACTTTGAATCCTACTCCAAATAACACTATAGGAAGAATGGTAATTTAGATTTATGTTCAGTTGCAAATATAATTCTCAACTTGAACCTACATGATATAGTTATGTTGAGTCTTCTCTTACTTTGCATCTTCATTGATGATTCTGATATCTAAAAGATTACTTCTCCAAACTTTACCTCAGTAATGTGCATACTATTTTTATACCATGGATTAAAGAAAGATGCTAATTTGTTGATATTGACTACATGGCAGAAAGGCCATCAACATTTCTCAGAAGTATGTTTAGAGGAATGGGGTTCAATTGCATGCATATAACCATTTATTAAAGTGATCTGCTTCCTCTCATGAAAAGCATCAATGTCCTAAAAGAGGTGTGCTTTATCTTGCAGCTTTTTGGTAGATTATTCAGATAAGGGTAATTGTGGCTATTACCAATACAAATTCATTTGAAGGAATCAAACTAGTAATAACAACTACCATACTTGCCAAGGCCTCTGTACATTCCTATATTTCCAGGCATTATATTGAACATTTAAAACTGCTAGCATTATATTGAACATTTTCATCTGGTGAAAAACAAAGCGAATCTCATTTTTTTTTAATATTATAGAATACCGTCGCAATTATGACAGATTCCAGAGAACGACCGACACCGAAGCTATACATGCGACGGTCAGATGTCAAAAATTGCTGACAACTGGATGTCACATGTACAACATATCCATCACACACCCATCATAATTACAATAGTCTTAAAGTGTAATGACGACATGATAAACAATGTAGCCAGTGCTTATTGTGACAATTATTATCATCGCAATAACAACACACATAACAACCATCGATGGTTCCGACACCAAAACTGCAACACTGACCTGTGTCACTTGGCTGACGGGGTAGTGTTAGAATTGTGACACATAGCCATAAAAAAAAGGACTCAAATGTACTAGTGTTCCATACCCCTTATCCCCAATCCATCATCTTCTCTAAGTACATCATCCATTTCTCATCTTTGATCTTGACTATCATATTCATTCCATCCATCCATATGCACCTACCATATCCTTTATTCACTATCCATCTACTAGCCATTAGCGTACATAAGTTCATCCACTGTATCCATATTTGATCTTGACATCCTATCCATATCCTCCATCTTATAGTCCTTATCCAATTATTTTCCTCCATCCACCATCCATAATATTATACTAGTCCATCTTCCTTTCCATGTCTTTGATCTTGGTTATCCCATGCATTTCCTCCATACATTATCCATTATCCTATTTCATCTATACTCCCTATCATATCCCCTATTTTATTCATATCCTCCATCTCATATCCCTTAACCAAATCCATGTCACTTTCATGTCCTTGTTCTTGCTTAAAATATAGTAGTATTACAATATCCATGCATGCTTTGGACAAGAGAAGCCTTCTTCCCCTTTATGCACATCCTTTATATACTATCCATCTATCCATCTCGTATAACCTTTATCCTCCATCTCTCCATCCTTCATCCTCCCACCTCTAGTATGGGGGCATCTTTTGCAACATAGTCCTTTGATCCTACTCTTCTTATTCCCCATCCTCCAGTCTTTGACTCACATCCCTTACATGCCATCCTTCCATTTCATACATCCTTTATCCCCCATCTTTTCACCTTTCACTTTCCTACCTTTACTGTGGGACATTTAACTCCTTTTCTACCTATTTCTTGGATCTCTTTCCTCCATATCCCCCATATGATAGTCATCCATATCCTACAATTACCTATCCATTCCATTCATCTCCTACCCAAATCATCTCTCCATATTTCCACCCTTTCATATACCTTGACTCTCCCTTGTCCTCGGTGTTAATCCATTTGCTCCTTCACCCATTCTCCTATCCAATGTCATCTACTCCATTTGTCATTTCCACTCCCTATCTAATCTTTTCATCATCCTTTCATCTTCTTCAAATCATCTTTCCTATCAAATCTCTTTATATTCTAATCCAATCTTCCTCTCATCCAATTCAATTTTCTTACCTTCTCATCTCATTCTACCTAATCTATGTTGTTTTATGGAGCATAATTAGACTTGAAGGTTTCTTTGTCTTCACTTTTATCGGTGGGGTTGCTCCCCAGATTTTTCTACATTCAAAAATGCTAAAAATTAGAAAATAATCCTAAAAAAAATCCATACCTAATCCCGCCCTTGTGCAAGCACAGAGCCACCCATCTACGGATGGGTGGCTTCTCTTGCCCTTGTGAAGGGAAAAGCCTCCAGTCTACGGACAGGCGGATACGCCTATCCTTGCATAGAGGGTGGAGCCGCCTGTCTACGGACAGATGGCTACACCCGCTCTTGTGTGTGGGTGGAGCCGCCCATCTATAGATGAACGGCCGCGCCTACCCTTGTGTAGGGGTGGAGCCACCCATTTATAGACGGGCGCCTACATCGCCCTTGCATGCGGGCAGAGCCACCCATTTACGGACGTGCGACTACGCCCTCCATTGCACGGGGGCAGAGCCGCCTGTCTATGGACGGGCGACTCTGCCCACTATTGTGCGGGGGTGGAGCCGCCCCTGCATGGGGTAGGGACGCCTGTTGGTGGATGGGCGACTCAGCCGCTGCCCCCTGCGGGGAAGAGCCTTCCATTGATGGATGGGCGGCTTGGCTTTGTCCCCCTCCCATTTTCCTCCCTTCTTTTCAAAAAATTATAAAAATTTAAAAAAAATTAAAAAATCTTAAAATTTTAAAAAAATCTTAAAAATTCAAAAATACAAATAAAAAAATATAAAAGAAAATTAAAAATTAATAAAATAAAAAAATTCGTAAAAAAATATAAAAAAATGCATTAATCCAATCAAGTGCGATCAATCCTATCCATGCACTCCAATCTTGCAATCCACCACATCAATCTTTAATCATATCATCATGTTAATCCGAATCAACTGATAATCGATTGATCACATTTTTTAATCCAATCATCATCATGGGATGTATCCTTCCCAATCGTTTGGATGCACATTGTTCTTATTGTTAACTTTTCCATCCTCAATCATCAATCAATCAATTGGTTTTCAGTATCCTAGGGGCAACATGTTGGTTTTCTTTTGGTTTGTTGTGCATGGTTGCTTATTGCTTGTATGTATTAGTGTTTTTTTGTACTTGATCCTTTTTATCATGATCTTTTTTATCACGTACTTGGCAACTTGTCATCTTGGTTCCTCATACCTTGGTGCATATTGTCAATTACCATATCAAAATCTAGGTTGTGCTCCCCAATGTTTACACAATTTGTTTGTATTTTTTGTATCTCATTGAATGACATTTTAGATAGGTTGCATTTTTTTGCACAATGAGGTCTATTTTTATCCATTTGACCCCTCCCTTGTTCGTATTCTCTTTATATCCATTTTGAGAGCACATCCGTGTTCTCCAAACTTGCATTTCCTCTCGAGGGGGCATACCACTACATCCTCGTCATTCTTTCCTTACATGATTGGTGCATCTTCCTCTTTTCTCTTCTTTGACACGATGTCGATTTTGACACCGCATCAAAGAGGGGCAAAATGTAGACACCCTAAATTGTCCCTCTTTATTTCTATATTAATTTAATTAGTATTTCCTATAACAATATAGTTAATTTTTATAAATTAGCTATATTTGTTATATTCGACTATTTATTTAATTTTATTAAATAAATTCATCAACTTGTATTTAAAATTAATTTTAATACTATCCCTAATATATTAAAATTTTATTTTAATATATGTTTCCTCCATATTTCTTTTTAAATAAATTTTATTTCTTTAATCCCTCCATTTCCTCTAAAATTCTTCTAAACCCCATTTAAATTAAATTAAATTAAATTTTAATCTCACTTCTCCTTTCTTTTGGCTAAATTCACTCTAATTATTCTTAAAAGGTAATTAAAACCCTTTTAGCCTTAATCACTTGCACACACGTGTGACTTTTTTTAAATTCTTGTTCCATCCACTTGAAAATTCAACCCCCTCTCTTTAACCAATTAATCCTAGCCGCTCATCTCTTTTGCCTCTTAATCTCCTTCACTCCCACCAAAATCTTACCTAACCTTTAATCTCAGCCACTCATTTTCCACCTCTTAATCCTAGCCCTCCATTTTTCATGTCAAGTCCATAAAAGGAGGCCTCACTCCTCATTTAGCAACTAGCTAGTGAATTGAGAATTTTGAGCACTTGAGCACTTTAGTTTTCATGTTAGTTTAGTTTTTCATTTCAAAATCTAGATATTACATGATAGGTAATGAAATCAATCTTAGTTTAGCTAATCTTGCATTTTCATTCTAGATTGCTATTACATTTTCATCTTCATCATGTGGAGCTTGGGGAAAGTTCCTCGTACTTGTTCTCAACCCCATTACCATCTTCTCGCTTGCATCATAGTGGGATTTATTGCATTGTGTTGGTAGAGCACACCCACAAAATCTCTAAGAGCAAATCAAACAAGTCTTGGGTGCACTTGTTTTAGCTCATCGAAGGTTGTAGTGAAAATCTAGTTGTATTTCAAGTTATTAGCATTCTTTGATTACTTTGTATCTCTTGTGTTTGCATATTTTGGCTTGTTGTGCACCTGCAGGTATTTTCATTGCATACACTTAGTACTTTAGCAACAATATCTTCCTCTTCCAAAGTACCTCCAACACATCTGATAGCACACACCACCTCATTCACCCTAAGCATTAAAGAGACAATATTTTCATCTTCACTCATCTTCAAGGCTTCATACTTTCCCTTCAAACTCTATAAATTGGAAACCTTCACTTCTTTATCTCCTTCATACAAGGTCTGCAAATTCTCATAAATCTCATTAGCCATCTCCAATTCCATGACATTTTTAATTTTAGCATAAATCAAGGAACTCAATAATGATTCCTTTGTCCCGATATTTTCTTTGGCATCCCTGATCTCATCTGGAGTAGTAGGGGATGCATGAGCAGTATAAGATGACTTTGTAATCTTCCAAAAATCTTCATCAATCTATAAGAGATGAAATATCATGTGACTCTTCTATAAGGTGTAGTTAGATCTATCAAATCTTGGATTGTCCTTATATTATAAGCTACCATCTTTGTATCACCCTCAAGCTATTAGGATTTCACCAAGGGACCAGGGTTTGATGCCAATTGTAGGAAATATTGCAGCAAACAATTAAGAGGGAGGGGGGGTTGAATCAATTGTTCCAAAGGTTCAAAACTTCAAAACTCTTAAACCTTAAAAACCTTTATTTATGATCTTAACGAGTTCAACATGCATGCATAAATCATAAATACATCCACAACTCATAACACAAGGATTTTTTTCATGAAAACCCGATTATGGGAAAAACGACAGTGGGGTTGAAACCCATAATAAGACTATACCTTGTTAGTAGTATAACTTATTACAAATGAGGAATGGACATGCATTCATAAATATTACCTAGAGCTCACTGCTAAAATACAAAAGGGATACAACCCTGGGAAGGCTCATTTCCTTACAAGATCACTACAATGATCAATCAGGCTACAATATGAAATTTATGAATGTATAATGGCATCTTACTTATGCCTAGGTCAGTTCCAATGAAGTACAATTAGTTCTCTATTCAAATCCTCTCTACCACCTATAGATGAGTGATTCAACCCTCAATAGATCTGCACACTTTCTCTCCAAGCAATCACACAAACATCCACAATAAAAAATATTCCCTAAATATATGCAATTCATCAGCCTTGAAAAATAAACAAGGTTGGCTCAACCCCAATTTAAAACTTCAAATCCACGCGCCAAAATAATGATCCTGATCAAAGTATGTCAGCCAAAACATAACAATGATCCTTATCAATAGCCTTGACCTCATAATATGGCCACAAATCATGCCTCAAACTTCACAAAATGTTTTACTAATCAAGTTGGCCAAAAAAATAAAGAAAATTATCACCGACTGAAAAATCCTTCATAACCGATCACCATAATCGATGTGGACCACCAAATCAACAAACACATAATCCAAGAACATCCATAGATATCATGAATAACATAAAAAACATCCGAACTCATCTAAATCATCAGATTTGTTAGCATCTCGCATGCCAAACCTCAAGTACACTATCAACATCCACTAATACATCTAAAAAATGCCTTGCAGACCTCTAGACCAAAAACCTTTTTATTTGAGGACATATCAGGATGTCCCAAACATCCACCTAGATGCGTAGAGAAAAATATCAAATTGGAAGTTCACATAGAACCTATTTTAGTCACACTGTCAACACTGCTAGACAGTGAGAGAGCCAACCACCATACATGACTTAATAACATATCCAAATCATCATGCACACCTCTGTAACTTGACATAGACCAAGTACAAACACTCTTCAACATCTCCTCTCGTCTGCAACCAATTATCTTCAATAATCTTACCTCACTGGAGCTTTGAGCATACTGTACCATTGTCCAAACTATCCAATACATATGTTGACATCAATGAAAACACATCCAACAAATATGTCTTCCAATACATATGTGCATCTTCCTAACAATAACAACTAAATTTTCCACTATGTAATTTTTTAAAGAAAACAAAGTGAACAATCCAAACTCTATAAACATTTGTTTCCATCAAATAAGGAAACAATACAACCTTAATGATTTTTATTTTCACAAAAGATTTTATATCATAATTCAAATTACTCACCCAACCAAAAATATAAAACTATTTTGCCAAGAAGAACACCACCATTTTCAAGAATCAAGATGTTTTGTATGAAAGAGTTTTACAAAGAAATTTAGTATGCTTATTGATACATAGAAACTTCTTATTGTTTCATAGTAATATAGATGAAGAGACTTTGTTATAAGTCAAAAGAATGAAATTTGAGGATTAATAAAAATAAACTTGGTAATGGTGATTTGAATAATACAAAAATAAATTTCTTATTGATGTATAATAATGTAGAGGAAGAGACTTTGGTATAAATCAAAATAATGTAATCTAAGAATTAATTATTGCAAGGTGTATTAAATATATAAGAAGGTTTATTAGATCATATTTTCAAACAAAGTTTGTATTTCTTAAAATCCTTAAGGAGCACTTGCTATTTATTTCTTGAGTTCATTGGCCAAATGTTTAACATGATGGAAGGCAACCAAAAAATTCATGTCAATACCATTGCATGCTTATTCAATCTTGATATGTAGAACCTAATCAAGATATATCTAAAACAATAAAGTATAGTGATTGTACAAAATATTTTTGCACTTCAGCGAGAATTGTACTCATGCATATGCAGATGCAAACATAACAATTTAGTTTTGTATAATATATTTTGGCAATAAGCCATCTTTCAGTTGTGATAGCTGGTTTTTCTATCTTGGACAGTGAGCCCCTTCGACAGTGAGCCACCTCTAGCAGTGAGCCTCCCCTATATTTTGTAACCGGTTACTTAATACTTGAGCGATAACTATCTCCACGGTTTTTCCCATCTTGGGTTTCCACACAAAAATCCCGATGCCATGCTTTTTTGGTTATTGTTCATTTTATTTTGCAATTTTAATTATGTTATGTGGATGATTATTCAAAAGTTTTATTATTTTCAAAGGAATAATGATTCACCCCTCCCCTCTCAGTATTTCAGATGTTCAACAATTGGTATCAAATCCAGATCCTTTAGAAGAGTCTAGCAACTCAAAGGAGATCTAGAATGTTGAACATATAATGTCCAGATCTACTATGGATCATAAAGATCTCATGTCTCTCTTTGAAGATCTTGAAAATATTGAAGATGAAAACAAGCAACTCTCATAAAATTTTCAAATGGAAAATGATTGCATCTGAAAACTAAATGATAAGATCTTTAAATTCAAGCTAAGACACAAAGATGTTAGTAATGAACTCAAGCTAGCAAAAAATACTATCCTTGATTTGAAAGCTAAAATTGAAGAAGATGAAAAGACCAAGGAACATCTAAATAATATAATCAAGGGAAAATATGATGAATGCAAGAAGTTTGAACAATAAATTGTATCTATAAAATCAGATTTAGAAGAATTAAAGAAACAAGAAGACAAATTCAAAACAAGCTTAGAAAGGCTCGACAAAATATTAACAACTAAAAGATCATCAGTAAAAAGAAAAACTTAGGCTTTGAGATTGGTGAATGCTCACATGGTCAATATGAAGAAAATAAAGAATACGATCCAGTAAAATAAGCTAAAACTGAATCCGATAAAGAAGACAAAGGCAAGTCTCTGGTAGAACAACAAGTAAGTAAGAAACCCTTCCCTTTAATGTTTGCAAAATGATCAACACTCCTTTCAAGATTCATGGCAAGGGAATAACCGCCTCCTATGAACTCTATAAGTTTAGTGGTTGTATCAAGCATCAATAGGTCGATATTTTGGTGCAACGACAACCACACTTGCAACAAGTGGTATTAGAGATTGGTCATAGGTTTGAATCCCCTTGGGTAACGCTGAGGGGGAGATTGTTGGCAAAAGGTCAGAATTCCCCTCAAGATTCGTGACTAGGGGACTAACAACCTCCTATGGATTATATAAGTCTAGTGGTTGTATCACACATTGACAAGTTGAGATTTTGGTGCAACCAAAACCACAATTGTAATATTTCAATGGTTTTTGTTTTAATTGTAATAAATTTGGTCATAAAGTATTGAATTGTAGGAATATAATAAATTAAAAAAATAAATCTTATTTTGGTGGATGTTACAATTGTAATAGTTATGGTCACAAAGCTAATCAATGTAGGGAACCAAATAGAAACAAATATTTTAATAGTTATTGTTATACATGTAATGAATTCGGACATAAGGCTAACCAGTGTAGGTCAAACAAGACAAGAGGACCAACAAGTGTTATAATTGCACTAAAGTTGGATTCATTGCAAGATGCAGAACTAATGAAGTCAAGCCGATCGAACCAATGAATAAAATAAACAAGGAAGAAGTTAAGGCAAAAATGAAGAAGATCTGGAGAAAGAAAGAAGATATTGGATCTGGCTCCATAGAAGATATCTATTTTGGAAACTATCCGCTCTTTGACTATCTCTCAAAAATTCTACACTGAGTCCTGCTGGGACTGAAAAAAGCAGTAAGGATTTTTGAAGTACCATGTTAAAATTTCGCATTTTGACCCCCTATAAGTGCTTTTTGAGCCTATTTTCCTAGATTAGATTATGAAGTTTTCCATGCTTGTCAAGTACTCATCACTCTTGTTTAGGAATATGAAGACATCCCAGTTCGTTACTTTCAAGTTTTGAGTTATTTCGTAATGTCTTGTTTTGAGCACTTGTCAAAATCTGCATTTGTGCCAGTGTCAATCTGTTGTAACAGGCCCAGTTTGCATTTGAATATCTTGCACCCAGAAATGTTTAATGACCTGCCACTTTGGGGATGTTTATTATGCATATCAAAGAACCTATGTTTCAAATCCTGATTCATTTCGATGTGTTTTGACTATTTTTCAAACCCCTCAAAGTTGGTAGTTTATTGTTGTCATGCATTGGTAATTGATCAGAATTCTGAGTAGCCTTGTTTGACTGACTGTAACTTTTGACCTAGTGACCTAATTAAAAAAAATTCTATTGTAATCCATTACAAAGGTCAAATACTTCTTGAGTATTTGTCTTCAGGTCATGACAAGTTCATTTGGTCAAGTTGCTAAGCCCATTCCATTTGCAGTTTCTATCAGTGTGCCAAACTGTCAAATGCAGATTTCTGAATGAACTACTTTGAGGTCTTACAATTTCACACCCGGTTGAATGAAATGGATAATTGAAAGCTCCCCTATATTCTAGGCATGGAAATGTTCTATCTTGATGATTTTCAGGTCTTGATGAATCCGTTTGTCCAATTTGCCAATCCGATTCCGTTTGCAGTTTCTAATAATTTGATGCAGATCAGTTGCATAAATTGGTCGGAGGCCCTGTTTGCGAGGTTATATCTTGAATATTATGACTGGTCACATCAGGAAAATGGTTTCCCTAAATTATAGACAAAATTTTCTTCAAGTTTTCAAGGTTTCAGATCCTGAGGATTTTGTTTGTGCACTTTCCAAGTTTCTTTCCATTTGCAGAAATCGGTATTCCTTATGTTTTCAGTTTTCTGCATTTCCAAGTGGCTACTTTCGAGGGGCCACCAAATGTGCCTGGATGATTATCAAGAGGCACCCTTCTAGATATGTATTCTCCATATAGTACACTTCCAGTATCCAGAGGCTTGAATTCCTAGGAGGTCTTTTGACATGGTTTCAAAGTCAAAACCAAATGTGTTTACCGCTATTGGACAGAGTAATTTGCAGAATTGTTGTAAAGAGGTGACTTGGGCGATTAAAATCTTTTCACCTGTTTGGTTTCGTTGGGCGTCACTTTGCAGCATGAAATAATGTCAATCATGGAATATGTATGCCATCGCCATGTCCCGGTTACTGGATCTTGTCAGTTTTTAAAGGCAGCCCCAAAGGCCAATTGCCATTAATGTGATCATTTTGTAGAGGTAAAAGTTGAATGATTTTGATCGCCAATTCGATGCTATATGGTCTGGCTCCACTGAAAGTTGTGTTTGGGTTATTGGAAGGTGAGAATCAGTTTAAAGGTGATGGCGTTCAAACTGGGAGTTCAGGAATGTTATTTTATTATTTAAGCAATTTGCTTGTTCTATTTACAAAGTGATTTTGTTGATTGTTCTCAAAAGTTTTCAAGTAAATGCACTACACAGAGGTGTAGATGTTGTTGTTGGAACACCGGGTCGTATTAAGGATCATATCGAGAGAGGGGGTCTAAACTTGAAATCATTGAAATTTCATGCCCTTGATGAGGCCGATGAAATGCTTAACATGGGCTTTGTGGAGGCCGTGGAGAACATATTTGAAAAGTTGAGGATATCTTGTTGGTCAGTGATTTTTTTGGTGGCTAATATTCGCCAATTAGCTAATTTTTGAAATTTGAGAATCCAAATTTGGCTAATAATTCAAGATTTAAGGTGACCTAAATCGCCAAACTTTTACAAAATTTTATTTTAGAAAAATTTAAATCGCCAAATAATTAATTTTATTAAAAATTTGAACTAAATATTCGCCTAATATTTGATAGATGGTTAGATTCAATTCGCCTAAGTTTTATCAGTTATTATAGAAATCTAAATTAATTCACCAATAATATATCATAACTGTTAGTTATAGTAGGGTTGTGTCACCAATATTAGTTGTCATTATTGATTTAAAATATAATCTAGTGATCTTCATTATATTCCATGAGGCAAAAATGTTACTATCTTATTTGTAACGCTTATCGGGGCTAAGATTTCCTTTGGATTGTTGATAAATCATTGACACTAAAGAAATTTTGGGTCCTATTATAATAATAAAAATATTGATACATTTATCTCACACAATACAATGAGGATTATTTGATTATAGTTTAAATAAATGGTAGCAACTAGATACTATAGAGTTCCCTTAAACCCATCAAATATTTTCATAGTTAGCCTAATAATTTTCTATAAGAACTCTTTTTTCTTTAAATATAATTATTTTCCATGGTCATTAATGAAATTTTGGTTATTGCTTGAGATTTTCCAATAATTTCTACAAAAAATTTGTGATTAAAAAATATTCGCCAATACAAATAATTTGTTTTCCCAAAAAATTGACAGATTCGCCAATAGGAATTAATTTTTTTAAGAATAAAATGAAAGATTTGCTAGGATTTTATATATTTTTCTAGAGGGGGGTTTCTTAAACTTATCCTTGTTGTTGGTGATGATAAGATGAAGGCTAGTGCAAGTGTGAGGCACATTGTTCTTCCTTGCTTTTACAAAGCAAGAGAAAAGGTTATACCAGATGTCATTCGCTTCTATAGCAGTGAGGGACTTAGTATTATTTTTACAAAGACAAAGAATGACACATCCGAGCTTGCTGAATCCTTTCCTGGTAAAGCTCATGCATTGCATGTAGATATACAACAGTCGCAATGCAAAGTTACTCTTGCTGGATTCTGTTCAGGAAAATTTTCAATACTTGTGGTAACTGATGTTGCAGCACGGGGTTTGGACATTAATGATGCTCAATTTATAATTCAGTGTGAACCTCCTAGAGACGTAGAAACTTACATTCATCAATCTAGATGTACTTTAGAGCAGGCAACACTGGGGTTGCTGTTATGCTTTATGATAGGAAGAAACAATATATGATATCTCAAATTGAAGCAATTGCAATCGACTGGTGTAAAGCCAAATTCCACAACAGTTGTCAGCATTCTCCTTGCCTTTTTTCGACATCTTCCTTGCAAATGCATAATGTGAAAGTATAGATAAGGCATATAACTGTTTGTAGGAGCTGCTTGAAATGGATTTGAAGAAAGGCTTTAGAAACTTGCCAGTAATGCATCGGCTAGTGTAAAGCCAAATTCAACAACCTTTGTTAGCAGCCTCCCCGCCAATGCAAAAATGGAAGCTTTGGAATAAGGCACGTGAACTGTTTGATAGGATGCCTCAAAGAGATAGAGTCTCATGAAATGCGATGTTTGCAGGATATGCTCAAAGTGGATTTTTTGAAAAGGCTTTGGAAGTTTTCAAGCAAATGTTATTGATAAGTATAAAACTTGTGCAAAAGGCCAGCGCATAAAATAATAGTTAGAAAACATATGAAACAAGAAACAACGCGTGGAAACAATAAAATTTCAAGCATAATGCAATTTGGCTGATGTAAAGCCAAATTCAACAACCTTCGCCAGCAGCCTCCCAGCCCGTGCTCAAAATGGAAGCTTTGGAACGCACCAAGATGATTGCAGGATGCACTCCAAATGGATTTGAAATAAGACTTAGGAACTCACAAGTCAAATGCAAAACCGCAGGTGTAAAAGCCAAGTTTGTCTACACTTGACAAGGCATGTTCATTCTTTAAAGGTTGCATAGTAGACTAGTTAAAAGGCCAACACACATTAAAAATAGTTTGAAAATATGCAATGCAATCGCAGGTGTAAAGCTAACTCCACAACCTCTACCATTATGTTATCATGCCAAACAAAAGGGGAAAGCAACATGTGACTTTGATTGAAGCCTGTGCAAGGCAGGAAGGTGTAGTGCAAGGTGAAAATCCAGCGCAATAAACAATGAATTTGCCAGAAACCTCACGCACTAGTTTGGGAGGATGTAACCAGTGTGGAGGATAGAGTTCAAGCAATGCAATCGGCAAGTATGATGCCATTTCCTTGCGTAGAGTTGGGAGAGCGTTGGAAAATGGCATTAAATAGTCTCAAGTGTTTTAGATAAACACAGTTCCCCAGCGTGAAGCCCAGACATGGTGCGCATAAATAATTCTTGCAGAATTCCTCAGATGAGTGTCGCTGTGTTTGGGCATTTTAAAATTGCAAAACATACATATGTGATATCCCACATTCATCACCGAATGGAAACTAGAAATATTTAAAAGATAGAAGGCTTATAGTATAGTTTGAAGTTAGAAGCTAGAGCTTTATTGGCTGGTGCAATGAGTTGGAGTTATTGTGCATTGATCGGAGATGGTAGGCCCAGTATTTTAGGCGCGAGGTCAAAAAGTCTTTAAAACAACAAAACATTATCCCACATGTATCCCTCAATGGGATTTCGAAGACTTTATAAGAAAAACCACTCAATATGTAATTTGAAGTAGAAAGAGGAGATTATGGGCATGCGCGCAGGAGCTGGGGCTTGCCTCAAATGGGGCTTGCCTCAAAAACTGTGCTTGGGAGAAGGCACCCAAATTTTGGCGGGACCCACAACGATGATGTGGCAGATGACTGGGTTTAAGAGGATGCAAATTTCAGCATGCATCTCAAGGTGGCCAAAATTGACGAATGGCTTAATGGCTTAGTGAGAAAGTTGCAAGGAAGATAAGCTTAAGCCATTGGTTCATGTGGTGCAAGTGACAAGTGGCGCCCAGTGGATCAGTCGGTTCATGTGGTGCAAGTGACAAGTGGCGCCCAGTGGATCAGTGAGCGAATCAGAGGATGCCATGTGGCACCCAGTAGGTGCCAAGTGGTGCAATTGTAGTGCAATTTAGAGGCACCAATGAGAGATTGACATGTGGCACCAAGTGAACCTACAGACCAACCAGAGGGTGACACTTGGCGCATTCTGGTGAGATGTGCAGATTTCAAATTATTTTGTAATTGAAATTCTTTCAACAAGTGGGTTAACTAGTGAGCAGCTTCAACAAGATCCAAGGGCTGACTTAATTCTTAATGGAAATATGCTCATCATCTAACCAATAAGGCATTGGTCCACATGGCACCTCAGACACATGGCGTCCAGTGGATCTACATGCCAATCAGAGGCTACCACGTGTCACTTTCTGAAAAAAGGTTTTAAAAGGGTATTAAAAAGATATTGAATACGTGCAAAATAAAATGAAATTGAAGCATTAAAATGAAATATTATTCAATAGTCAAACTATTGAATTAATGCATAATTTTAAATATTTCAAAAGTATTCCAAAGTTCAAAACTGAATATGCATGGGAAATGGAGTTTGTTAGGGATTATTCAGAGGGAAAATTTTGTGCAAACTATGGAGTATTATATGTTTCCAGAAAGGTCTCGAAAAGGAGATCATGATTTTGCAGACCAATTAAGGGAAAATCAAATCAGATTTTTGCATTTTCTGTTTGAACAGTTGCAGATATTTTCTGGGGACAGACAGGTGTTGGTGACTGGGTTGTTTTTCCATTCTCCTATATCTGGTTTTTTCTCCATTGTAACAGGTGATGTTGAAAATTATGCTACTGGGCAGCTTCCAGGCTATGGAGTCTTATTTATTTGTGTTCTTTGTTCTGCAAATGTATAGTTTCAGATGAATTTAAATAAAGACCATTGAATCCCTATTCAATTCTTGTCTGGTGTCTTTGTATGTATTGTCTTAATTCTTGCATATTAACTTGTAAGGCATGTTAATATACCAGTTATAAGGTAGCTGTGGGTTTGAATTTAAGTTTCTTTCAAGGATAGAGTAAGTCTTGATTTCAAATTCTGAGAGTTATAGGTATGCATACGAATATGATGTCCAGGTATTGAAATGAGAAGAATGGCTTGCAAGACATTTCATTCAGGTTTTTGAGTTTGGAGTTGGGGTTTTCTGGGAATGCACATTTGTATGACTCTGTTGCCCAATTGATAAGGCACTGGTCTTTGCTTGACTGGTAGTTTTCTTCATCAATCAAATATTCAAAATCTTTATATTTTTGTTATATGAAATCCATGTCTAGATAATTATATTCAGTACAATTCATTTTAGTGATTCCTTGAAGAGTGAATCAATAGGTTAGCCTTCCTAGTTCTGAGAACCTAAAAAGAAGGATTATAAATCCTTAATCCACTGTGAGATTCTTTGTCATTCAGTGAGTCTGTAAGTAGGTACACCCACCTGGGTATGTGGAGCCCAAAGTGTAGAAGGATTTTCATCCTTGTTAATTAGCCTTGTTCATGTATGAATCTAAGTGGGAATAGAGGGTCAGACATTTATTGTTGTTTTAATTGATTCCTACAAGAAAAAGAGCTAACAAGTCCTTCCTACTGATGATGTGAGGGAATACATATATGCGAAGCTTGAAGATTTTAATCATAATAAATTAATTGTTATGTGGGTAAATGATATCACTGGTGATGAATTCAATGTTGAACCTGAGTATTGTGTTCTGGTTGAGAAGAATGTGAATGTCTAGAATGAATTTCCAATTTTTTTCTTTGAGGAGAAATGGGTACTCCATGACACATTCCTTTGGTTATATGAAGCGTATATTATCACCAAAGATGTCATGAAAATTGTAACTAGTTTGAATGACTCTGACATCCTTCCAACACCAAAGGTTGTTAAGAAAAAGGAAGTTGAAAACCTAACAAAGTTCATTTTTGAAGGAAAATCTCTGGTGATTCATACAGTGGAAAATGTAGTTGTGAGATATGCAACCCAATTTATTGGAAACAAAATCTACCACTCTAATAGAGAAAAATCCATCTCCACTACTACCATTTACATGACATATGATATGGTGATAAATGGGATAGACTATGAATTATATGAGCTTATTAGAGAAATTTATTGAAAATTTTAATTAGTGCAAGCAAAGAAAGAAGAAGGTCCCATTCAGGTTTGAAACCCTCGTACTCTGTCTACTATTTTACTTCATGTGTGAGATGCCTGGTTAGGGTCTGGTAGTGTGGTCTTCTAAAAAACTAGTTGCTCATTAAATTATTGAATGAATGAGGAGGTATTCTAATACTACTGCTTAGGAAATGACATTTTCTTCATTTTTCTCTTTACTTCAATATAAGATGCACAACCAAGAAAGAATTCCTAAATTTGTAATTACAAAATATAAGGATGATATCAGTTTATTATTCATAGTTGGAATAGGTAGATACCTAAATTAGGTAGTGAAGTGTATGAAGAACATGCAAAATAACTTGAAAATGTTCTTTTAGAAAGTTAGGTAGACACCTCTCAGAAGAGGTATGACACAATTGAAGAGAAGTCTAAAGAAGTCTGACAAGAGCATACTTATAAGGAGATCAGTAAGAAGGTACATAAGACTTTAAAGGAAATAAAGGAACAAAGGAGAAATGAAAAAGGAAGAGCCGTAAAATATTAGAATAATCACTCACAATACTACTGATAGCTCATCTGGTAGCTCAACAAAAGAAGAGAAACTTTCGGTGGAAATAAAAGGTCAGACTAGCAAGAGGAAGATAGATCTACCTTTACCCACTCCACACAAAAAGGCCAAAGAAACAAAAACTGTAAAAGCTAAGCCTGTCTTTGTGGAATTTAAGGGAGAGTACAACCTAGAAAAGTACCAAATCAAAGTTCAAGAGAAGAAATCTAAAAAAGGTAACTCGTGATCCTTTAGATATAGAAGCTCTATTTGAAATTATTACAGAAGGAAGCTTTAAAGAAGTCAGTGATTTGTATAATATTTCCACCTATGAGGGAAAATAAAATATAATAAAAGCATTAGATGGCAATGTAGAATATTTCAAAGAGATCATTCTAGATAGTCTTTGGATTGAAAAAAATTTCATTTGAGTACATGATAGATAAATAGATAAGGAAATTGTAAATGAGGCCATCTCTATTATTTATAAACTTATCAAGAAAGAAGATATAGAAAGTTTTGAAGAAATATGTCGAACAAATTTAAGAACAAAGGAAAGGGAACATACTCTTATGGAAAACATGGATGAAACAAATAAGATAAAACTAGATACATTGGTTTGCTCATGAGCATGACAAGTAAACTCATGATGATATCTTGTGATGACTTTGGTCCATCATTTGTTGCCCCCAAATATGATCATGAAGAATTGTCTACATAAAGCATTGAAAACTTTGATCCTAAATATTCTGATGCAAAAGTATACACACTTGATCAAAAGCCTCTCAAAATTGAACATATTGGTTCTATGGATAATAAATAAGCTTAAAATTTCATAGAACAATCGACTAAATAAGAATAAAAAGTAAAATAAATTGAAAGGGAAGAAGAGAAAATTGAAAAGGAAGGAGAGAAAACTGAAAGAGAAGAAGAGAAAATTGTAGAGAAAATTGATACTGGTAAGCAGGAAGAAATAAATAATAGGAAAAAGATTAAAAATCAGAAGCAGTCACAAATGAGAAAAGGGACAAAATATTTGGAAACTCCATTGATACTTGTTCTGGTGACACTCTAAAAAATTTACTTGGTTCACCCCTTGTATTATGACCCATTACTTCCTCCAAGCTAATTCTTTATTTTTACAAGATTGATCCTTTTCAGAAGTTTCAACTTAGTGAGTCTATTAATGCCTCTGTTGAAAATGATATGTTCAAGGGTTTAGAAGAAAATGATAATTTGATTGAGGAAACCATTTCCGATCTCTACAATGTTATTCTAGAATGTAATATAAATCAGTTTGGGAGCAATAAAGAAAAATGTAGAGCTCTCATTAATGCTTTGAAATATTTTTCTGCCTCTCTGGATGCAAAGGTACATCAGGAAAAGGAGGTTGAAAATAATAAGCTTCTACAAGAGTTAAAAGATCTATGTTTAAATGCCTCCATGCACCTTCAAAAACTAATCATTCAAGGACAAGACCTTCTCAAGGAAAAAAATTATTTGTACTTGTACAGTTTATAATGGCTAGATGAGACAACTAATATCAGGAAAGAGATTGACTCCATTGAGTCAACGATTTGGAAGGCATACCACTCTTTCAAATTATCTGAATATTTGTCCAGATCTGGGAGATCCTCTATTAAGGAACTACACAAAAGATACTTTTAAATTTAGTAGAAAAGGGGTAACATCATTCTTCCCTTAGGAAATCTCTAGGAGATGTGGGAAGATAGAATTTTATTGATGAATCGTGCTGCCTTGAAGGAACAATAGGTTGTTCTCTCAAACCACTGCTCCATTGAAGATGGACAATCTTTGCTTGCATCCATTCATGTTCATGCACAACTTTTTACTAATGCAATTCAACAATAGAATGTTAACAAGGATAAGTGAGTTACCCACCTTCAGAAAATTAAATAGTCTTTCTCTAGAGGAGCATCTTAGAACTTTGTATTTTGAACTTGTATATATTTTTGACATATTACCCATTGTTCATTGATGTCAAAAGGGGTAGAAAAATAAATAAAAAGAAAAGGTTTTGAAAAAAAGGATGTTTATCAAAGGGGCAATTTTGGAAGTTTTGGTATTCCAGAGTTTTGCTACTTTGTTTGCCATGAATGACAAAGGGGTATACTTTTGATATTTTCATTGATGTCATTGGTCAGTCTGATATTTTATCTCTAGCTTATCCCTTGATTCAATGTGATGCTACTGGTATAGTTTTTGGTCCATTCATAGTTGTACAATAGTTTTTTGTTTGGTCCTATTCAAAATAACTTGGGATATCTTTTGTCTATGGAACTTTGGTGCACTCTCTCTTTGAATCTAAGTCGAAATATCTAATTATGCAGTGGAAAATGAGGATCGCCTAATAAGATACAAGTTCTCCCCAATTTCTAAAGCACATTAGAATACAAATCATCCTTAAGTAAAATCATATCAACAACAAAATAATTGATGACGTGATGCAAATACCGGATTTTGGTCAAAAGGGGTTTCTATTCCTTTGTTGCTTAAAGTCGGGAAAGAAGATGAGTGTAAAAGGACTACTCAGACTACTTAGAGATTTGATCTATCTAAATATGAAAATATAAATGATAAAGAAGAGAACATAAATGAAATGTGTGCACTTGGAAATGAAATATGGATGATAGAGCTTTAGATCTAATTTTTGGAATCCCATAGTGCCGTAGAAATCTGTAACTGCAAATCTGAGATCCTAAAATTGAAATCTAAAATCCCTAAAATTTTGAGTGATTTTGTGAGGGTGCAATTGTTTGGAATGATTTGCACCTAGGTGTAGAATTTTTGGGATTTTCTCCACCTAGGATTTTTCTCTCGAACAAATTGCAGACTACCTATCTCAATCCCGGGATGCCGCCTGTGCATTGACAACTAATTTTTTAGCCTTCTGGACCTGCAAATCTAAGGGTTTGTGTGTGTGGGTGGCTATTTAGAGGTAGGTCTCTTTTGGTGTGAGGAAGGGCTCTTGAGATCTCTCTCTACGCATCGTTATTTTGTTTACTTTTGATTTCTATAGTTTCAAGGGTGGAGAACTAGTGTTCCCCCACAAGATTGTTTATTTCTGTTACCCGGTTGGTCAGGAACGAGATTTTCATATTTTATGTGTGGGGTTTGAAGTTTTGGCACCTTTATGCTGAAGAAATTTGTATACATGTATATAAGTTATATTTTATTAATTTTATGGCAATTTTGGCATGAAAAGGGAAATGGGTTTTAATTTTGTCAATTTCCTAGAAGTTTAAATTTTGGTCATTATTATGTTTGCATCATTTTGCGTGTCGCCTAGATTTGTGTTGGGATCTTGTTGGAATTTTTTCATTTATTGGAGTGGATTTTACTCCATGTTTCCAATCATCCTATGGTTTACTTTGTGGTTTCGGGATTCATGGATGAATCTTTACTCCCGACAAAGTGTCCGGTGGAGTGTATTTGTGCATTTTCATGAGATATTAGCTTTCCTATTATTTTACGTCTTTACTTGTTTTGGATTACATTGAGATGTGTGGTGATGGTGTCCATGCCCACCCACGAGCACATTGAGTGTTCCTTGACGAGATCTTGCAAGACCGGTACTCTTGGCTTGAGGTCAATCGAGCCCCTTTTAGCATTTTGAGAGTTTTGGGATCTTTGGCATTTTGTGTTGCATTGTGCTACTGATTGTATAATGAGAGGGTTTATGTTTGGGTAGAGTGTGGAGTGGCTTCTCACAGTTAACCCAACTCAGAAGAAACCAATTCAGTAACGTGTAGGAGTTATTAATAAGTGATAACTTAATAAACACATGGGGTAATAAAACTTAATAAGAAAGAGAACTTTTGACTACTTAGCCTCCCGAGGGAGTTGATCAAAGGTGATTCAGTGTCTAGCCTCTCATAGGATTTGATCGAAGATACGGTATCTGGCCTTCTGAGGGAGTTGATTGAAGATACATTTTGAGCCTGGCTTCTCGAGGGAGTTATTTGAAGACTCTATGCTACTTGGGCTACTATGAGCCAAGTAATGACACTCCACTAGAGTCCCTGCATAGTAGCCTATAGAGAGCTCTAAGTAGTGACTTGAGACTTGCATTGAGATCCACTTTGGTTGTCGTTTCACCCTTGAGTCATGCATTTTTTGGTAGGTGTGTAGCCTCTTGTGTATTTTGTTCATTATGACTATGGTCAGGTTGCTATCTCCACGAGCACGATGGGGTGGGCCTGTGGGTTCCACATGGTTGGGTGGCATTGCTAAATACACCACTACTGAGGATCGGAGTAGAGGCATGATGTCTCTAGATTCAGGACCTGGAGCTTGTATGCTCACTCTTGTAAGTGAATTTATATTGATGTTGTATGTATTAGATATTTGATCAAGCATTTTAAGTTCATACTTTCCTTCCATGTTATTTATGCAATCGAGTGACAATTGCCTCAATATGCATGTATCTGGTGCTCCCCAATGTGGAGATAGACATACTTTAGCTATGCATTGGTTATGACCTAGTTTGTGGCTTTTTGCCTTTTTTTTTGCCAAAATCACCCCAATCATTGTCTGTGATTAACGAGAGTCATCTCCGACTCTCAAGTCTGAGCCTTTTTAATGGTCTCAGACTTCACCAGGAAACTATTTTTGATGAATCATCATCTGTGCAGATTGGCATCTGTGCCTGAGGTCTGTCTTTTATGACCTCAGTGGACTGGGTATTTTTTAGACTTCACCAGTGGCTCAATCATCATCTGTGCAGATTGGCTTCTGCGCAGACCAATCGTCATCTGTGTCTGTTATCATCGTCTCTACCCAGTTTGGTTTTGCAACTAGTTCTAGGAGACAAGTATCCTTTGGGTGGGTTCTTGAGGGTTCTTGTGTGTCCTTCAAGCCCCAACAGACCTATTTTAGCACTAGGACCATACATAAAATGTAACATTTAAGTATAAGTTTATACTTAAGTTATATTTTATGTATATACTTTTAGGATGTTTGAGAGTGGTTTCAACTTCATAGGAGTTAAGATAAATATTCTAGATGTTGAGGGTTTTTAGGAAATTTCAGACTTAGCCAAGTTTTAGGAATCAACATATTGTCTTCAACATGATTCTAATGGACTATTGATTGTAACCTTGAGCCTTTGGCTTGTGCATGATCATTTGAGAATCGTTGCTGGTTGTATCTTGTTTATGCTATGGTTAGTTGGTAATTAGCATGTATGTTTCACCATGTTAGGAATATTTATTTTGGGCTTAAAATGATTATCAATTATATGGATTGAGGATGGAATTTGGTCTCCCTTCCTAGTATCCGTGAACATTTTTCGGCTTAGCCTCTTGTGATTTATGGACGTTGTCTGGATCCTTGTGGGGAAATATTAGGAACGTGTGTTATCCATTCCAAGTATGTGATAGATTTCTTGGGAACTTTTGGAAGTGCTTGTTAAGACTTTCGCTTGTGTATGAACCTATGATGTTCGTGATGTTATCTTGTGTTATGGATTATTATTTCTGAGATGGTTCTCTTGATGCACTTGTTTTTATTATCTAAATGCTATCTTATGTTATGTTTTAAAAAAAAGTTTATTATTTAGTGCATGTTTTAACCCCTTGTTTCCAAGGGTTCTCGGCAGGGCATTACAATTGAGCTAGTGTCATTGTGTATCTGTGATGTGTATAAACTATTTATATTGTATGGTTTTGTGTGTTTGTGAATGATGGCTTTAATACAACATTCAACAAGAATGCATTTTCTATGATAATATTATGAATGCATCAAATTTGAAGTCTGAAACCAATTAGAGATTGTGACTTAAAAGTGAGTGTAAAGATCTTATTTAGAGGAAGGGATAAAGTCTATTATTTTGGTGTGAAAGCTATTAAGCCTTTGATTCCCAAATATAAATATATAGGCAGTGGCATTATGAATGAACCCTCAAAATATAGGTCTCACGATTTAGAAGTTATCATGTTTTGTGGGAGTACACAAGATTGTGGCATATAATTTTGCATTTAACTTTTTATTTTTATAAAATTAAACTGAATACAAAGAAAGAATAACAGTTTGAAAGGAACTGCATGAAAAGAAGAAAAACTAGAAAATTATAATCTTACCATCATTGATGAACGATATCTAAAATTTAGAAAAGTTGTTTCAGCAATGAAAATAAGCCAACCATCTAAAACAAACTAAACAAATAGCAACTGAAACATAAATTATAGTTGAAATTTAAGAGTTTTTGGAGCTACATAAATTGTACTTGAAATTTAAAGAGTTATTGAGCTGTATGTAACATAAATTAAGATCGTTGACATATAATTGGTGCCACAAATATGATTGATAAGACCATGAAGCAACACTTCTAAATTAAATTAAAATAACTCTTACAATATAATGATGAAAAAAATAACCCGAGTGGTCACTACTGTTTAGATTCTGGACAATTTTGTTGAAACAGTTATATAAAACAATTATCAATGGTATTTTTGAATGGCAGCTTCAGTCCAAATTCTTAAGCGTAATTATGTCATCAAACAAAGTGAAAGAATCTAAAAAATGAAGAACACTAAATGGCTAACTGCTTATACTTTTTTAAGTTAACTGATTGCACTTTGACATTTGTTCCAGAAAACAATCAAATAATTCCATAATGAAAGCAGATATCCAGTAAGCTCTCAAGGTAAACTAGCAAGCTTGGCATAGCCGATATTCTGCAATACATTATATTCACTGTAATAAGCATGCAAGCAACAATTTACATAATCTTTCTTGAATTGAAGCATTCCAACATTTTTAAATGGTGAGCTTTGTAGAACTTCAATGCCCCTTGAAGATTGGTAAAATGTACAAACCAGTAACCCAAGTTGCACCAGTTTCTATATACAAACCACATAAATCATTCACATAGATTATACAAGCCATTACATACTGTGAGATTTGTTTGTTTCAATGGAACATGAGGTAGAAGTGTCAAACGCTCACTTGGAAAAGTTTAAGAATTATGTTTTTTTGAACTGTGAGAACACTTATTAGGTCCAATATGAGTATTGTGTTTGATGGAGGGGTTGCAAGTTTTTGCATATATCACACCAGTGAATAAATTCAGTGTGTATTTGCAAAATAATTGTATTAGCATCAAGGGTATCATGAAACAATAGGGTAGAATTTTCACCCAGTAAAGTTTTTGTACTAAGAAAGTAAAATCATGTTGGGTAATAAGCTTTCACAAGGGTTGTAAAAGGAGTAAAATATAGCTAAAGGTATTGTGACAGTCATTTGAGTACATATGGAAAATAATATGGCCATGGTAGGTAAAGATGACATCACAAGGGTCATTATTTGTTTTGGTTATAAAGAATAATGACATTGGTAAAGGACAATTATTGTCATCATTTAATTTTTTTTAATTAGAGGATCAAAATGTTTTACAGATAATATTTTATGGTAAAATGTTTTCACCAAATAGTAAAATGGGATAAAGTTGCAGCTTGAAAAACATCAAAGAGGTGAAAGTAAATTCATAAAAGAAATCAATTGTAAGGATTTTCCCTAAAGGAGTGATAAAAGGGTGAATTTACAAGTGAAAGGATAAAATGCATGGGAAGGGGCCAAATGAGGGAATATTATTTTCTCTTGAAAAGACAAAATATCTTTGAAGAAGGGAATATTCAAAGTGCAAAATTGCACATCAAATGAAGATGCAAATATTTTTAGCATGAAGGAAGTGATGACATGTAACTGATTGAATGTTTGATAATGTTAAGTTGAAGATAATGCAAGACATTAAATCAGTTAATGGTTTGTATTGTCATTGTTGTCAACTTGATATCATCTATACGGTCATATATATAATGCCAAAGACTTCAGAGAATCAATGGAATAAAGATTATGCTTTCAACAATGCATAAAAGTCAAGTATTCACTAAAGTGACAGATAACACCGACAGAGCGCACACCATCGTTAAAGGCAAAGAACTAAAGTCATAGTGATACCCGACGAGCAGAAGACAGTGTTGCCCGACGAAGCAAAATCACAGGATGCCCGACGAGATGAAAACAAAATTGCCGACGAGTAAAATCCAATGGTGTCCGACGGACGGAGATCCCAAAGCTGACTGGAGTCACACCGAAGGAACTGGCAGTTGTCACCGAGGACTAACTGCAGAGTTGATTGACATAACAAAGAGTTCAGAAAATGACAAAATATCTAGCTGGCAAGAGCTAAAGATAGACTTAATTGGTTGTTTTCATTGTTTTATTCGACCAGAGTCAAGTGATTTATTTAAAAAATCTTTGTACAATTGGCAAGAAGATAACTACAAGATAAATCAGGAGTTAAGGTTTAAATAAGATTGGCTAGATTGTTTTTCAAGCCAAGAATCAAGAATCAAGAAACAGTGAATATCATGTCTATATAAGAGACAAGCTTAATTCATTTCCGTATCACAAAAAAGGGGAGTGAATAAAAAGGAGGATGCCGAAGAGAAACTGATGAAGGATAACTTCATACAGTCCTGATCAATCAAGCCAAAGGAGAGCTAAAGAATTCTGCAGACATCAATGAAGAGTAAAGCATAGCATCACAGAGCAGAAAGTGTGGAGCACAAAGAATTGAATTGATACATTGATCAGAGAGGTAATGTACTTAAATAGATCTAAAAATCTACAATTCAAGTTGCATTAGAAACAGGTCATTGTGTTTCAG
>MU227366.1:831896-854802 GCA_018584345.1 Thuja plicata
TACAAAATGGATATTCAGGAATAAGCTGAATGAGAATGGAGAAGTCACAAGGAACAAAGCAAGACTAGTATGCAAGGGGTATGCACAAGAAGAAGGTATAGACTATGGAGAAACCTTTGCACCTGTTGCTAGGATAGAAGGAGTAAGAATACTACTTGCTTATGCTTCATACAAAGGATTCAAAGTATATCAAATGGATGTCAAGTCAACATTCCTAAATGGAATACTTGAAGAAGAGGTATACATTGAGCAACCAGAAGGGTTTGTAGATTCAGACAAGAGTAACATGGTATGTAGACTTCACAAATCCTTGTATGGATTAAAACAAGCTCCTAGAGCCTGGTATGAATGACTTCATTCCTATCTAATAAGTATTGGATTCATAAGGACTAGTAAAAACAATAATCTTTATTTGAAAGAAGATACTAATGCTAACACTTTGATTGCTGAAATATTTGTTGATGACATCATATTTGGAGGCAATGATATGCTATACAAATCATTTTCCAATGAGATGAGAAAATAATTCGAGATGTCTATGTTTGGAGAGATCAAGTTCTTTCTTGGTCTACAGATCATTCAACAAAGTGAAGGTATTTTCATTACACAGTCCAAATACATCAAAGAGGTCCTGAAAATATTCAAGATGGAAGATTCCAAACTAGTTGGAACATCGATGGCTACTGGATGTAAGTTAACAAAGGAAGATAAGAAAACAGAGGTAAATCAGACTTTGTATAGATCAATGATTGGAAAACTCATGTATGTTGTACACACTAGATCAGATATTGCACATGCAGTAGGAATTGTTGCTAGATTTTCTGCTAACCCCAGGGAATCACATATGACTGCTGTAAAAATAATTTTAAGATATCTAAAGAATACTGAGGAATTTGGCTTATGGTATAGAAGAGAAGGGAAATTTTAACTTAAGGTGTTTACCGACGCTGATTGGGCTGGAAATCTTGATGACCGGAAGAGAACAACTGGAGGAGCATTCTTTATGGGTGACAGACTTGTCACATGGATTAGCAAAAAATAAGGATGTATCTCTCAGTCTACTGCAGAAGTAGAATATGTTGCTGCTACTGCAAAATGCTCAAATATTGCATGGATCAAACAGTTGTTGGAAGGTATGCATATGAAGATCTTAGAACCAGTGATTATCTATTGTGATAACACCAGTGCAATAAACATTTCCAAGAATCCAGTCATGCATTGCAAGACTAAATACATTGCAATCAAGTATCATTATTTAAGAGAACAAGTTCAAGAAAAAGAGGTCATACTTGAGTGTGTGCAATCAAAAGAACAATTAGCTGATATCTTCACCAAGCCACTGCCCAAGGATACATTTGAGTACTTGAGAAAGAGAATAGGAGTCAAACCATTGTCTACCAGTCAGTAAAAGACTGAAGGCTGCATTAGCCTATATATTATCAGAATATCATTCATGTTGATGCGAGAAAAAAGATGAACTTCAAAGCTACATCTATATACAGAAAGGTATATATCAGAACCGAGCACCAGAGCATATTGTTGTATTGCTGATGGATAAGGGAAATTCAAGGAATACATTATGGATAGAAGAAAATGATTATTTGACATGAATGTTAAATATTTGTAAAATACTTATTTGGCATTGTTGTTAAAGGGAGAGAAAGTTTCCATATTATCATAGTCTTCTGAAAAATAAGAAAGATTATCCATCATCAGATTACTCCAACGGGGAGAGATTATATCCATAGGGAGAGTTGCTGACAAGAGACAGAGACATCAAAGAAGAAGAATAGTCAAAAGAGAGATATTGACACAAGGAAAGGACGCAACACATCAGAACAAGAAACACAAAGAACTACAAGAATCAAATCTAAGCTAACACAGAGCTTATCGGGGGTCAGACATTTTTATCAGTTATCAGAAACAAAATGATTGGTATTTTGATGAATCTCAACTGTTGTATTTCATATTGTATTAGAGATAATATAGTATTCACTAAAGTGACAGATAACACCGATGGAGTGCACACCATCATTAAAGGCTTAGAACCAAAGTCACAGTGATACCCAACGAGCAAAAGACAATGTTGCCCGATGAAGAAAAATCACAGGATGCCCGACGAGCTGAAAATAGAATTGCCCAACGAGTAAGATCCAATGATGTCTAATGGATGGAGATCCTGAAGCTGACTAGAGTCACACCAATGGAACTGGTAGTTTTCATTGAGGACTAATTACAGAGTTGACCAATAGAACATAGAGTTCAGAAAATGACAAAATATCTAGTTGGCAAGAGCTAAAGATAGACTTAACTGTTTGTTTTCATTGTTTTGTTCGACCAAAGTCAAGTGACTAATTTAAAGAATATTTGTACAGTTGGAAAGAAGATAACTATGAGATAAATCAGGAGTTAAGCTTTAAATCAGATTGGTTGGATTGTTTTTCATGCCAAGAATCAAGAATCAAGAATCAAGAAACGGTGAATATCATGTCTATATAAGAGACAAGCTTAATTCATTTTCGTATCACAAAAAAGGGGAGTGAATAAAAAGGAGGATGCTGAAGAGAAACTGATGAAGGATAAATTCATACTGTCCTAATCAATCAAGCTGAAGGAGAGCTAAAGAATTTTGCAGACACTGACGAACAGTAAAGCACAACATCACAGAGAAGAAAGTGTGGAGCACAAAGAATTGAATTGATACATTGATCAGAGAGGTAATGTAATTAAATAGATCTGAAAATCTGTAATTCAAGTTGCATTAGAAATAGGTCATTGTGTTTCAGTTTAACCATTGAAGTATCAAGTCTCTTAATAGAGCAGGACATAACAGTCTTCTATATATTGAGGTACATCCCAAGGAGTGCCAAAAAGGTTGATTGATGAAAGTAGCATTAGATTTTCCTAAATCCTATTGACAGTCTAAGAAGGAGGCTGATTCAAGGATGGTAGAAAATAGATGCCCGATACTAAGTGACAACCTCTATGTATAAAATATTCTAACAAGGTCACACCTAACAGTGTGTTTGTAACCTTTAATAGGGTTGGCTCCTAACATGGCTCACTTCAGAAGAGTGAAAATTTGGGGTACCGGTCCCAGTGGTTTTTACCTTAACAAGATTTCCACGTCAAAATCCATGTGTTATGTGTGTATGGTTTATTACTTTACTATTTTAAATTTCACATATGCATTTCTGGATTGATCGGTATACTCTGCATATTTACTGAGTGTCGGTAAATAGTTTTTACTGCTTATCGGTAATCAAGGAGAATAAGGTCAAAAAAGGAAAACTAACAGACAGTTAAATAATTATTAGTATTTCATGGCATGCATCTTGTAGGGACTTAATAATCTGAGGTTTATTGATTGGTGGTTAAGTTTAAGGATAATTTTTTGAAGCCACTGATTCACCCCCACTCTCAGTTATTACTAACAGGAAGTGGATAGAAAAGAATATTCTACAAATTAGGTTAGAAGAGAAGGGACACTTATCACTTTCAAAAGGATTATGGAAGCTTCTTCTTATTTTTATATTCCTCTCTTCTTTCATTTGTAGAGGTTCTAAAATTTTATCCTCCTAAGCTTGTAAATAGTTTTTTTGTGTTTTCCAGGTTGTGGATATCTTATGCAGGTTGTAATAGTTGGTTTCTAGAAGCAATGATAGCGAGATTTGTATTTTCTGTTACATTTTCTATAAGTTGTCTCCATTTTATATACATTTGATTATTTGAATTAAATACATCAAGGATGCTTCAATTCATTAGATTTGTCAAGAAATTTATGACTTCATAAGAGGGAATGGTTGATATTAGGCATTAGCTTATTGTGTGTCCACTAGCTGCATTTTACTTGTTTGGGGTGTGAAATTCATGTTTTTTCATTGATGTCAACATATATTTTAGTTGGTTGCAATAGAAGTTTCAGAAAGACTGGTTATCACAAGCACCTTATATCTAAGGTCACTGGATTTAATATTACTATTTTCATGAGTTATAAGTGTTTTGGTGAAGACTGGTTATAGAGCAGTGACAAAGGATTATGACAGAGATGGTCTCTGAGTTTTAGGGATAATTTGGATGCGAGCATAAGTTATGGTATGGGAGATTAATGCATGATAGAAGATACATGGGAGAACATTCTTTGTGATTCTTGGGTTGCTGGATTCTTGATGATGTTAGTTGTGGTATGTGGACTGATGAAGACCTATTTGAGGCTGACAATAGAGATGTAATGTCCTTAGTGAATGACGAGTGTGAATTATAGATCTTGGCGCATAATTGATGATTTTTATTTTTTATTTACTTGTGTAAGGTACCGTGTGTATCTTATCAAGGGTATATGTAATTGTTTGTACATTGGGGAAGTTTTAACAGGCTGACCTAATTGCTGATTGTAACTTGTATAAAGGAAAAGTAGCATCTTGATGTGAAAATTATGGATAAGATGTTGCTAGCATGTGGATGTGAGTTCTGCTGGATGTAGAGTAGTGACTATGTTTGTAATGCACTTCATTGGAACTGTATAGGGAAAGCAAGTTGCTATAAGGTAGTTCACTATTATAGGTATACTTTTATACTTATCTTTGGACAATGGATCCAGAAGGTGGGTTTAACCTTTAGAAGGTGAGTTTAACCTTTAGAAGGTGGATTTAACCTTCACCTTGGGCAATGTGCTTGGGAAGTGAGCTCATCACATCATTCAACTCCTAACAGGGTTGAGAAGACTCCTAACAAGGTTTGTCCTTTAACAGGGGCTTTGTACTGGATGTAATAATCAACTCCTAACAGGGCTAGATTTTCTAATAGGGATACAATATTTATAGTGCATTATTTGTGGGTGTTAATTCCCATCGGGTTTTTTCCCTTAACTGGGTTTTCCTTGATAAGAAATACTTCTGTTATGGATTTATTCTTGAAGTGTTCAGATTTGCATTGAGTAATTGATTTTAAGTTTTAAAGGTTAAATATTTGGTATAAAATCGATTCACCCCCTCTATCAATTGTATTATTCCTAACAATTGGTATCAGAGCTTGTGATCCTCTGAGAGAAAGATTAAAAACTTGAGGTGATCCATATATGACTTACTATAGGAAGGAGAGTCCAAAATTGATGCTCAAAATTTTGACAGTTGGAAGAAAAAGATGATAACTCATTTGATCTACTTGGGAATTGACTATTGGATGATTACAAAAAGGGATGAACTGATCAAGGAAAATGATGAATTAGGCAATGCTACCGATTAAGAAAAGAAATTGTTTTCTTACAATATGGTTGTTGTTAGAGTAAAAAGGTATTTTCAATTATTAATTGAATCATTATTGATTTAATTATTAAGTCACCTTTTCACTTATTAATTAAATCATTATTGATTTAATTATTAAGTCACTTTCTATCTCTAGTTCATTTAAGCTAAACTTTAGGCATATAATAATTAATTCTTTATTAATTATTACCATGCAACCTAGGTTTCTCCACCTTCTGGGTGTTCGATCTTCTTTATAAGGATTGATCTATTTATAATTATTAAATATTTTGTAATTCCATTCCATTATTATTGAATCAATTGAGGATGTTTCCTCTTTCGTAGATCTGTTGTTTCTGGCCTCCATAGCTTTTGCTTCTATCTTTCTGTGACAAGTGTTTACATGCAGGTGATTCTTGGGAGCTATACGGTTGATAGTTTTTTATCAAATCCAATATGGAATCAGAGCTCCACCATTGCATGCCCCTGTTCTCTTCATGAGATTTTTTTGGTCTTGCCCTCCAGATTTGGTTTTTTGAGAGGTTTTATTTGAAAAGTTGTGTGGATTTGGGGTGGAGATATTTTTCCTAGCACTATGGGCACAAACCAACCTCACGATCATGTTTGGAATGCCCCAAAACCCCCATTTTCATACAAGGCATGTCCAATTTGGACAGAGTTGAAATTTGGGCCCTCTTTTTTGCATGCACAACCTTGGCACACTTTTTGAGGAAAAAACACCTTGGTTTTCATGTCACCTCACTTGCTGTGCCACTAATGTTAGTAGTCGCAGGTCTGAGATCTGGGTTAAATTTGATAGCCACCAACCCATCATACAACTTGCCCTTTTTTTCATAATGAGAACCTTGTTTTTTTTGCTCATATCTTGCGCATACGATATCAGATTTTGACCTATATTATATCGTCGAAAATCTCTTTTTGAGCTCAATCTAAATCTGGAGGTTAGATTTTCTGATTTTTCCATCTTGTAGGGTTTTTTCAAAGTCAAAGTCAGGGTTCTTTTTTGCACTTTGGGGGCCATATCTTGCTCATCCGGACTCCATTTTTTGATTTTCGCATGGCATTGGAAAGATGGTTCAATGCTCTATCTTATTTCATGGGCCTCACACCCAGATTCTTCTCCAACTATTTTTTATTCAATTTTTTGCATTTGTTCAATATGGTGGATATCTTGGATGTTTCAGGTCTTGGAATCGTGTTCCGTTCATGAGATGACTTCTTTTTAGTTTTTCTTCATGTTTCTACAGATTTTTGTCATTCCTAGATATTGTAGACATCTATTTCTATCACATTTATTTTTTTGCAAACACACTGAAATAAAGTGCCATCTGATGCATTCTTGGGATCCTACACATTTTGTGCTTGATTGTACTTGCACTATATTATAAAGTGCCATGGGGGAGTTTGATGTTTGTTTTGTTTAAAATCTACCTTTGTCAAGTGAGTGTTCCTTCCATGAAATTAACCTTAGATGTGTGTCAAGAGAGTAATCCTTACATGACACCATCCTTTATATGTGTTTCTACATTCTTCATCATGCAGTTATTCATGGCAGTCTGATTTAGTATATATGTCACACCTCTCCTTGATCAACATTATGGGAGGGGGGTATCTCCTATTGGTTCTAATTCTTCCTTGGTTCGATGGAGTGATCTATGTATTCAATATTTTTTCCTATATACTAGGCGGATGCAGTGGCTGGGTACCTATGCATTTCAGTGAGATGGATCATTTTGTTGAAAATATATTGTAGGCTAGGTGACTGAGAGGGGGGGAGGGGGGTGAATTAGGAACCAATAAAACTTATTCTCTTTTATCCTTTATTAGATTGGCTAATCGAATTGCATGCATGGAACAAAAAAACAATAAACATTCATAACACTTGACACAATATTTAGTTACCCAGAAACCTTCCAAATAGAAAGTAAAACTGGGGTGGGGATGGTACCCACAATATTTAGAAACACAGTAATAAATTTGGCTAGTTAAGGCTTACAATTAACCACTTATGATGGTTTTCCCAGTTAGGAGCAATAAGGAATGTTAGGTATACCTTGTGAAAGGATTTATACAGTACAATAAAGTATGCACTCTGTTAGGAGATTTGATAAGGACTGTTAAGTCCACCCTGTTAAAGGATTTTGACTGATACACCTATTAGGATGAACTAGTGAATGATATGCTATGCAACTCTGATTTTCTAAATAAGATCCTTTGAAATAATATTGATCACCTAAATGTGATAGATGAGTCTCTGCTGTTCCTTTATACTGATGTAGCCTTCTAATGAATCTGCCACTTCATATTCACATTCATATATTCATTCTTGCATTATGTCAATTTGGATAAATAAAGTATCTTACATATATATCTTATCCAAATCAATTACCTCTAAAAGTTGGCTACTATCATATTAAATAGTATCAAACAATATGAACTAAGTTGGCCCAATGCTATTACTTAGGTCCAGTAATCCACTCGGGTGATATACTGATACTTAGGCAATTCAGTAAATTGGCAACTCTGGCACTCTGTCAACACTGGGTGCTCAGTCACAATGATCACTCAGAGATGGTAACTCGGGTAACACTAGTGACTTGGGTGATACTATTTTGAACGAATTGCTTGGCTAACACTGCAACTGCTTAGCTTGGGTAACACTTCAAGCTATTGTCTCGGTCAACACTATAATAATATAAATGACTAAGTGTTTTGGCACTAATTGAAAATATGTCTTTCCATAAGGTCAACAATCTCCCCCTTTGGCATTAGTGACAAAAACACTTATCATATCCAAAAACTCTGATCAAATTGATAAGTCAAAACTCTCCCTTACCATGTGCTTGGGTACTTTCTCGGTTTTGATTGCTGCTCTGCAACTTGGTTACAACTGACTCTATTTTTTATTTTCCAAAACTATTTTTGTAACTCTTCTATATATATATCTTCCTCTTCTCTGTATGTTTATTTCCTCATATATATACAAATACTATATTTCCCCCTTGTTTTTGACACAAATGCCAAAAAGAATATCTATAAGGTAATTCCAAAATATGAAAGGAAATCACTATGTACCTTCAAAATTTGAGACAAAGTGTTGTCCCAATTGTCTTGCAACACCTTGAGGATGTGCAACTCAATATAAATTTCTATAGACAACTCCATCATAAGATCTTCAACTGAAAAGTTATTATCATGGATGAGTGTCTTTGCATGAGAAATGTATTTTTGCATGACATCCATATGAGGAAGAAGTTGGCTTTGTATAGCTGATAGGGATTCCCTTGTTCTTCCTTCTTCCCTTAGTAGCTCTGCCTACAGATCATTCAGATACTTGATGTTTACATAATGTGCTAAACTTGAACTAGGATTAAGCGCCAACTGGTTTGCAATTTCCTTCAAATCAGTGTCAATCTTTGTCAGCTTATTCTTTATTTCCATGGTAAAGTTAGATGCGTCACTCAACTTTACAAATAATGCCACAAAATTATTCACAGTGGTTTCTAGAGAGCTAATGATAGTTGTTAGCTTCACTTGATCTATTGCAATCTTACCTGCAACATTCTCTAGAACCTTATTTTCAAATTTTCTTTCTGCCTTCTGTAGTAATTTATCCTATCCACTAAGATCATGATTAAACTTGTGGACTATGTCAACAAGTTGGTCCATTATGGAGTCTTCCTCATTGAATTCAATCTCTAGTGAATCCAGGAAAATACCTTTGATGTCCTCTAGAACTCTATTTCTTTTCTTTTCAGCTTGGAGCTTCTGTTGTTTTTCTCTTTTCTTCCATAGCTCACCAAGAATGTCCATATACTCAGCTGTTAGGATAGAAAGATCCCAATTTGGAATCACAATGTCTTCCTCAAGGTCAATTTCATCAGTAATTGTTTCCTTTTATTTTCCTTTGACCTTGGGGTGAGGTGAAGGAATAGTTTCCTTACCTTTTCCATCCTTATCCTTGTCCTCAGTGTTAAGTTGGAGTAAGTCATTAAATTTTAATGCATCAACTGCAGAATCAGTGCTAAATATAGAAAAATTCACATTGTCCTTTTGTGACTCGGTCAGGCTTGGCCCAGTAGTAGGTAGAGCCTGATGATTGGTTCCTACTAGTCTTGATGTAGACTCTATGACTTTTTCCTTTCCTGGAGATAGGATACTCTAAATAAGTGATTGGGGTAGGGATGCCATCACCTCTAATACTATCTGTTCGACATTAGATTCTTCAATAGTCTGCACCTGAGGTAGTTCTTCATCTTTAACTTGTACATGATGGTATGTACTCTATTCCTCTATCTTATCATCTCCCTTGTCAACAAAAAATGACTTCCATATCTTTGTTGTGGTCTGCACGACATCCTCTATTTTCTTTCTCAAAATTTAGAAAGTTCTAAACCTTGGAGTGTGATTACTCTCATACTTAGTCATAGAATCTTTTACCTCTTTATCAATCATAGTAGCCATGAATTGCTTCAAGGTTTATTTCTTGATGTCCTTTTCAATCTAATCTGTATTGTGCCAGTGAATGGTGATTGCCTTGAAAAGGTCTTCAGTCATATGGCTTTTCAATTCAAATGAATCATACTTCCATCTTTCCATCTTCTCTACTAATGCATCCTCAATCATCTTCTTCTCATCTTTGGTTTTGGAAGCATACTTTAGTGATTTGAGAGATCCCATACGAATACCTCCTTTCAATTATTCAATCTTCTTCTCAAAGGTAGGTGGTGGCTTCTTAAATGTAACTGTATCTTCTTCTTCATCTTCTTTAGGTAATATTAGTTTTCTTCTAGATCTTTTGGGTTTTCTTGTAGTGAAGACAAGGGTAGACACCTATAGTGTTTTCTTGGGGGCTAACCTCTTCTTCTTAGGAGGATCTTATTCTAACTCTTCCTCTTCCTTATTAGGTTCATCTTCTTCTATCTTTATGTCATCTCCTTTGCTTTCAGTGATCGAGGGAGGAGAGTCTGATGATTTTCCATATTTCTTTTCAAACTTCTCAATTATCTTCCTTCCTCTCTTCAGGATTTTTGGAATCTCAATTTCCAATGATATTATTCCCTTAAATTCTTTATAAGTACCAAAATATGGTGCTTTAGGATTGATAGGCTCATTTACAAGAGCTTCAATGATGTCTCTAGTCTCATAAATGTTAACCTCATATGCAAGAGGTTTCACCCATGCAATGCTAAGCTTGAATTCTTGAATGTATACTTTGTCACCGTCAACTAGGAAGCATATGTCATCCTTATAGTCCTCTACCATTTGTTTTGGAATTTTTTATCTATTTCGCATTTTCTCTCTGAAACTTTCAAAGTAAGCATCCGTGATGCTTTCAAAATTATCTCCCAATTCTTCTATAAACTCATTTATCTAATAGAATATAGGCCTATCCTTTTTCCATACAACTGTACCTTTTAAAGGGAAAAACTTCTAAACATAAAATAATATGCAGAACAAGAGTGAACCTAAATTACATGGATTGGTCTTGGATGCCTGAATGCTCTCCATATTTTTTCTCAGATGGATGAGATGCAACTCAGCAAGGTCAAACGATAGATTTTTATTGACCACTTTGTATGCCAAGTCCACAGCCTCACATGGTACACTGTTTGGTCAGCTAAAACTGTATATCTTGTGTGAAATCACATGAATTGTGAACTTCAGCTCCATGTCAGTGACTCCATTCAACTTCACACCTCTTCCATCCCACTCGGAAAGTGTCTTCTTGGCTAGGTTATCTCTAGGTAGGGTTTTGGTAGCTTTAGGTTTATCAAGCATTGGGTACCTTGTCACTTGGTGTACCATCATCTTAGTGACCTTCACTGGTTTCTCCTACCAGAGATGCATTTCATGAACATGGCTTAGAAAAAACCTTATCGAATTTATCTAGAAATTATTTGGCATATGCAAGATGTGGTTTAAACCCTTGACTTCAAGGTGCTTGTGTTCTAGATTCAGATACCCTTCCACACAAAGTGCTTCATATGCTTTGTTTAGCTCCAATGTGCCTAGCTGTTGAATTTTACAATGATAGAAAGCTCAAATGTCATGAATCTATAGTGCCTTAGGAGGAATTTGGGAAAGGGCTTCCATTGGATCTATCTCCTTTGCAATCACTGGATGAATTTTAAAATTTGGCGGTTCATAGACAACATTCCTTACTAATATCTCAGATCCTTTCTTAACCTTACTACTGGATGAAGATGCCATAATGATTGAAGGATTAATGAAACTTCACTGCAACTAAAACTTTCAAACACAAATTCACTCTGAGATCGCTATTAGCTCTTAATCACTCTGCAAACTGTAAATAATAACCCTTTGATTTCACCATTTATGAGAATTTTCACCATAAAGTTTTCATTAAATTCTTTGTACATAGTAGCTGTCATAGCTCAGGTAGTTCTCTTAGGATTTCTCGAAAGCTTGGAAAAAACTAACTTTGCATCTTTGAAACTATACAACCTGACTTAACTCGGTTAAGCCTAAGTAACTTGATTATAACTGAGATCCTGAATTGGTTGGAACCATAATGTGTCCTAGTGCATCAATATGTAGATTTGGACTTGCTAGCATATCTAGAACTGATGTGTTATGGCTTGTATGCACAGTTCTAGTTGTCTCCTTGCATATTTATTCAGAGATGGTGGATCCACCCAATTCACTGTTTTGGGTTCCATTTGATCCTTCATTGTTTTGGTCTAAATTATCAGGAGACTTCCTTACCCACTACTGACTCATCTGAGTTCTGATTTTAGAAAATTTTGCTTTGCCTTTCTCAAAACCAGTATCCACTTTTTCTCTATTCATACAATTCTTTCTTAGATGACCGAGTTGTTTACACACATAACATCTCTTAGTAGGATTCCTTTTTTTGAGGTGATTCTTTGCACAATTTGCACCAATGTGCCCATATTCACCACAATGACAACATCTGCTCCATGTGTTGTAATGCCAAATTTCTTTAGGTAATTGTCAGCAGGGTTCCACTTCTTATTTATGCACTCGAAAGACTTATGACCTCATTTGTTACAATTGAAACATTTTCCTTCAAACTTAGGTTTCTCAGTTCATTCACTTACCCTATGTCCATTTTTGTTGCACCTGTAGCATTTTCCATTAAAATTTGACTTCCCATTTCTCCAACACTTATTTTCTATATGCCTTAACTTACCACAATGATTACATGTAGGTTTCTTGTTCTTTTGAGATCCTTGCTATGAGGATTCACCTTGTTCAATATAACCTAATCCAGTCTTTCCATGATGTCTGAATTGAGTTTGATTTGTCAACTGATCCATTCTTACTTGTGAATTCATCATACTCTCATTGGTTTGCTTTTCAATATTGAGATCATTTTGCAGTCTTTCATTTTTAGTCCTCATATTGATAACTTCTTGATTTTCATTATTGAGTTGGTTTATCATATCTTCTTGCTAAAGTGACAAATGATGGATTTCATTTTCTTTTTCCTCCAATCTTGTACTTAGAAATATTTTATCTCCTTGTGCCATTTCTCTGTCATTTTTTTCTTGGTTCTTTTATCCCATGACTTCACATATTCTGACTGAATGAATTTCTTGTTCTCTCTTCAACTTTCTAACTTATTCATGTAAATTGAGATTCTTTGCAAGTAGGTTTTTGATGGTTGCATCAACTTCTTCAGAACTTATTTCTTTGCATAAATTTTCAATTCTTTCTTCTATGTAAGTTTTATCATTCATCTCCATTGCTAAATCTTTTCTTCTTTTCAGGGAATGAGAGAGCTACTCCTTGAGTTTTCTGATTTGATGCATGGCCACTTGTAGATCTATCTTTTCATTTTCAATAGATTTCTCCAGTTTTTATATTTCCATTTCCTCTGATCTTTGATCAATCTACTAAAATTTTGATATGAGAACCTTTTCTCTGATACCAATTGTTGTAAATATATGGTAGGCAAGGTAACTGAGAGGGGGAAGGGGGGGGGGGGGNATCTTTGATCAATCTACTAAAATTTTGATATGAGAACCTTTTCTCTGATACCAATTGTTGTAAATATATGGTAGGCAAGGTAACTGAGAGGGGGAAGGGGGGGGGGGTGAATCAGGAACCAATAAAACTTATTCTCTTTTATCCTTTATTAGATTGGATAATCTAATTGCATGCATGGAACATAAAAGAAATAAACATTCATAACACTTGACACAATATTTGGTTACCCAAAAACCTTCCAAATAGAAAGTAAAACTAGGGTGGGGATGGTACCCACAAGATTAAGAGTTGTAGTAATAAATTTGGCCGATTAAGGCTTACAATTGACCACTTTTGATGGTCTACCCTGTTAGGAGAAATAAGGACTGTTAGGTCCACCTTGTGAAAGGATTTATACAATACAATAAAGTATGCACTCCGTTAGGAGATTTGATAAGGACTGTTAAGTCCACCATGTTAAAGGATTTTGACTGATACACTTGTTGGGATGAACCAGCGAATGATCTACTATGCAACTTTGATTTTCTGAATAAGATCCTTTGAAATTATACTGATCACCTGAATGTGATAGATGAGACTCTGATGTTCCTTTATACTTCTGTAGCCTTCTAATCAATCTTCCACTTCATATATTCATTCTTGCATTCTATCAATTTAGAGAAATAAATTATCTTACATATATATCTTATCCAAATCAGTTACCTCTACAAGTCGGATACTATTATATTAAATAGTATCAAACAATATGAACTAAGTCTGCCTAATGCTGATACTCGGGTCTAGTAATCCACTTGGGTGATATAATAACACTCATATGACTCAGTGAATTGGAAACTCTAGCACTCAGTCAACACTAGGTGCTCGGGTCACATTGATCACTCAGAGATGGTAACTTGGGTAATACTGGTGATTCAGGTGATACTATTTTGAACTAATTGCTCGGTCGACACTACAATTGCTTAGCTCGGGTAACACTTCAAGCTGCTGGCTCGATCAACACTGTAATGATATAAATGACTAAGTGTTTTGGCACTATTTGACAACATATCTTTCCATAAGGTCAACACATTTACCATATGAACACTCTTTCATTCATATTTTGGAGACATCCTTCTATCTTTAATTGATCAGCTCTTAAGGCTTTGTTTACAATCTTCTCTACCTGATCATGTTCTATTATAGTGGAGGTTCTAGTAGTTATTCTTCGACAGTGTTTGCAGCTTCATGCTTTAGAGGTGTTCTACATGTTCTTCCTTTGTTCCTATTCTTCTGGGACATTCTCTAGTTGGAGGCTTCTTTAGTCCTTCACTAGTCTTCATCTCTTTTTAGAGAGGGGTTTTTACCACTGGTTTTTCTCATTTTCTCTTTACATAGATTTTTGTACTTGGATACCTAATCATGCCTTGTTGTCGGGACCCATTTCCTACTTTCAGTAGTTGTTTCAAGGTTTTTAGCTTCTCCTTAATTTTATCTTAAGGGGGGTGTTAGAGTAAATATGTATTTTCACTTATTAATTAAATCATTATTGATTTAATTATTAAGTCACTTTTTATCTCTAGTTCACTTAAGCTAAACTTTAGGCATGTAATATTTAATTATTTATTGCAACCTAGGTTTCTCCACCTTCTGGGTGTTTGATCTCCTTTATAAAGATTTATCTCTTTGTAATTATTAATTCTTTTGGAATTCCATTCCATTATTATTGAATCAATTGAGGATGTTTCCTCTTTCACATATTTTTTTTTCTGTCTTCCATAGCTTTTGCTTCTCTCTTTCTATGATAGGTGTTTGCATGTAGGTGATTCTTGGGAGTTATAGGGTTGATAGTTTTTCATCAACTCCAATAGTTTCGAGAGAAGAAATGATAAGCATGCTCTCTGAGGCAAAATTTATAGAGGTTAAAGATCTTGATTCAACTTGCAAGATTTGGACAAGGCTAGAGGCTCTATATGAAGGAGATCAGTACACTAAGAAGGAAAAACTATAGAACTGGAAGGATAAAATGGAGAATATAATGATGTGAGATGATGAGAATGTCAGAGCATATGTACAGAGGGTTATATAGGTTTTTATTGAAATCATAAATTTAGGAGTCACATATACTGTAGATGAAGTGATCACAAGGATTCTTAGATCCTTGACACCTGCCTACAAGAATAAAGCACAAATGATAGAGGATATCATACCACTGACAAAAAATTTCAAGAGAGAAATCCTGATTGCTTAGCTAACCACCTTTGAGACCGCAGAGTTACATGATGCTTTACCCAAAGTAGAGTCTACATTCAAGGCGGCTGTTCATAATGACAAAAAGACTTTATCAAGTCTTGCAAGCTCCAACAAAAGCAATAGACATGCAAAGCTTGTAGAATATGTTGATGAGTGGGAAGAGATAGAAGAAGAAGAAGAAGAAGAAGAAGAAGAAGAAGAAAGGAAACTAGACAAACTTGTGGCTCTAATATAAAAAAAGGAAAAGAGAGGTAAGGGAAAATTTGAAGGAAAATTACCCTTGAAATTTTTTCCTTGTAATAATATTGGTCATTTTGCTTCTATTTCCTACAAGGGTTCCTAAGCATAAGCCTAATTTTGATAAGCCTAATTACTCCAAGAATGAGGAATGATACTATGCTAGTGAAGGTGTGTCTGATGATGATTTTGTGAGTGATGAGAATAAAATTGAATTTATTTCTATTAAAGATGATGAGTCTATTCATGAAGAAAAATCCCTAGTCTCACATGTTGAAAAGAAATCAGAATGGATCATTGATAGTGGTTGTTCACATCATATGACTAGTGATAAATATAAATTTGTTCAAATGAGTAGATATGATGGTGGTGTAGTCAAATTTGGTGATAACACTCCTAAGTTGATCATTATAGTAGGCTCAATATCTCTTGATGGTAAAACTAACACTGATGATGTATTACTTGTTTATGGACTTAAGAAAAACTTTTTGAGTGTTGGATAGCTTGTAGACAAGGGATACCACTTAGAGTTCATGGATGGAAAATGTAATATCAACGGTCAATCTGGAAACTTGATCACATTGAGTACTAAGTCAAGAGGTAATGTGTTTGAGCTGAATTTTACAAAGGAAAATTGTTTTTTTGCGAAGGTAGATGACATTTTTTTATGGCATAGAATGTTTTTTCACATAAATTTTGACAATATTGTAAGGGCCAGTAACACTAATGCAGTTAGAGATTTGAAAAAAATGTGAAGCCTACTAACACTATATGCAGAGAGTGTGTAATAGGAAAACAAACTAAGAGAAACTTTCAGATCAAATCCTTTTAGCAAGAGGAAAGTTTGATCTGGTACATACAAATCTTTGTGGTCCTAGAAGGACTAGATCCTACTATGGTGAAAGGTACTTTATACTTTTTGTTGATGAATATTCTAGGATGATGTGGGTTGCATTTCTCAAAGAAAAATCTAAAGAATTTGATAAGTTCAATATTTTCAAAGAAAAAGCTAAGAATGAATCAAGTCTTAAGATAAAATGTTTGAGTTTAGACAAAGGTGGAGAGTTTACATAAGATTTTTTCAATGCTTACTGTGAAACACATGTGATATATAGACTGAATTCTACTCCTATGACACTGCAACAGAATAGGATAGTAGAGAGAAGAAATAGAACTATATTGGATGTGGCTAGGATAATGTTTCTTGAAGGTCATGTATCTCATATGCATTGGAGAGAAGCAATAAGTAAACCTATCTACACTTTGAACAGAATTCAGATCAAAGAAGGTATCGATAAGATGCCCTATGAACTTTAGTTTGGTAATGCTCCTACTATTAAATAATTCAAAATATTTGGTAGCAAGTGTTATATCAAAAGAGATGATAAAATTGGAAATTTTGATGCTAGAAGTGATGAAGGAACTTTCTTCAGCTATTATACTAAAAAATAAGGCTTATAAATGTTTCAATCTAAGATTGAGGAAAATAGTTGAAAGTGCTAATGTGAAAATTGATGAGAGGTTTGAGATTCATACCTTAAAGAATGAGAAGAATAATGAAAATCAAGAGATAGAAAAAAAATCAAGAGATAGAAAAAAACCTTGAGATTGATAATGAAATTCATACATGCTTGGATGAGCCTATAGAAGCCTCAAAGACACCAAGGTATGTTAAGATTAATCATCCTCATAATCAGATTATTGGTTATGTTAATAAGGCATGATGACAAGGTCTAAAGTTAGAAATGAGCTTTATTTGATTTCCCAAGTAGAACCTAAGACTACTAACGAAGCATGTAGAGATGAATCTTGGAATAAGGAAATACAGGAGAAACTAGATCAGATAGAGAAGAATGTCACTTGGGAATTGGTTCCTAGACCTAAGGAAAAAATGTAATTGGATCTAAATGGGTTTTTAGAAACAAAATATATGAAGAAGGCATAGTTGGGATGAATAAAGATAGACTGGTCTACAAGGGCTATTCACAATAGGAAGGTATAGAATTTGAAGAAAAATTTGCACCTATTGTGAGGTTAGAGGGAGTGAGATTATTCCTTTCTTATACAACACATAAATATTTCAAGGTGTATCAGATGGATGTGAAGTATGCATTCCTTAATGACAATCTAGAGGAAGAAGTCTATGTTGAGCATCCTGATGGTTTTCCTTTGACAGATAATGGGGACATGGTTTGGAAGTTGAAGAGGGAATTGTATGGAATGAAAAAAGCTCATAGAGCTTGGTATGCTTGGTTAGAAAAGTATTTATTATATCTTGGTTTTAGAAAAGATAGTGCAGATAGTAATCTGCATTTGAGAACTTGTGAATATGGAATATTGATTGTTGATATCTTTGTGGATGATATAATCTTTGGAGGAAATGATGAAATAATTAATAAATTCTATGAATAAATCAAAAGTGAATTTAAAATGTCTATGATTGGTGAAATTAAGTTCTTCCTTGGTTCGCAAATTACTTTAAGTAAACTTGGTATTTTTATTTCTCAAACCAAGTATCTTAAGAAGTTGCTAAATAAGTCTGGGATGAAATATTGTAAACCTGTTGGAACACCCATGGTTACTAGATGAAGTATTACTACTACTGATGAATCTCAAAGTGTTTTTCAGACAAAATACAGGTCCATGATTGGAGGTTTGCAATATTTAACTCACACTAGACCAGACATAGCTAGTCTAGTTGGAATTTTTGCGAGGTTCCAAGATGATCCTAAGGAATCACCTTATTGAAGTCAAAATGATATTCATATATCTGAAATGAACATTAGAATATGGTCTATGGTATGAAAATTCAGATGATTTTACATTACAAGCTTATTCTAATGTTGATTGGGCGGGAAGTATTTATGATAGAAAGAGCACCAGTAGTGGAGAATTTTTCCTTGGAAAAAGGTTAGTTTCTTGGTTGAGTAAAAAACATGATTGAATATCTCAACCTACTCTTGAGTCAAAGTATGTAGCTGCTACTATAAATTGTACACAGATTGTCTGGATGAAGTAGATGTTGAAGGATATTGGGATAACCTTCAAAGAGCCAGTGGTTATACATTGTGATAATACAATACCTGTGAACATGTTAAAGAATCATGTTATGCATTCAAAGACTAAACATATTTCAATTAAGTATCACTTTTTGAGTGATGAGGTTGGAGAAAAGGAAGTTAGATTAGAGTACATTAGTACAAAGGAGAAAATAGCAGATATATTCACAATTTTTTTTCCAAAAGATGCCTTTGAGTATCTAAGAGGTATGCTTGGGGTGATAACCCATCCTTGTGAGAGCTAGATGATGCAGGAATGCATCAGTCTAGTAGTTATTAGAGATATATTATTCTCTAGATTTGATGCTTGGATCTACTCCTTAGGGGGAGTGATAATAGGAAGACAACATAACATATTTGGGTGATCAAGCACCTGGTTTGTTACATGCATGAAGATTTGAAAGAGATACACCTTGCAAAGGTGGGATGTGAAGAGAAAGAAAATAACTATGACACCATTTTCCATTGATGTCAAAGGGGGAGAGATTCAGATGAAAAATCCTTACTTCCTTAGGTGGAACTATGAAGAGGATATTGAGAAAGTTTTATTAAGAAAGCTACTTTTGGGTTGATGGTTTTCCACATATATTTACATAAATGCCAAAGTGGGAGATTGTTGTAATTTTTGTTGTTTGGGGTGTTGAAATTCATGTTTTTACATTGATATGTCAACATATGTTTCATTTGGTTGCATTAGAAGTTTTAGAAGACTGGATATCAAAGGTACATACAAGATTGATAGTTGTGTACGGACAATGTACGATGCTTCAGTATGTGTGAGCATAGATTTTTATAGAGGGAAGTATTTACACCTTATATCTAAGGTCATTGGATTTAATATTACTATTTGCATGAGTTATGAGTGTTTTGGTGAAGACTAGTTAAAGCGCAATGATAGAGGATTATGAATAATATGGTCTCTGATTTTTTGAGATAACTTGGATATGAGCATAAGTTATGGTATGTGAGCTTAAGGAATGATAGAAGATACATGGGAGAATAGTCTTTCTGATTCTTAGGTTGGTGGATTCTTGATGACGTTAGCTGTGGTGTGTGGACTGGTGAAGACCTATTTGGGGTGGACCACAGAGATGTAACATGCTTAGTGAATGGCGAGTGTGAATTATAGATCTTGGAGTGTAACTGATGATTTCTATTTTTTATTTACTTGTGTAAGGTATCGTGTGTATCTTAGAAAGGGTCTATGTAATTGTTTGTGAATTGGGGAAGTCTTAACAGGCCAACCTAGTTTCTTATTATAACTTGTATAAAGGAAAAGTAGAGTCTTGATATTAAAAAGTATGGATAGGATGCTATGAGCGTATGGATGTGAAAACTGCTGGATGTAGAGAAGTTAATATGTTTTTAATTAACTTCATTGGAACTGTATAGGCAAAGAAAGTTTTTTTAGTTAGTTCACTATTATAAGTACACTTTTATACTTCTCTTTGGACAATGGATCTAGAATGTGGTTTTAACCTTCAGAAGGTGGATTTAACCTTCACTTTGGGAAGTGTGATTGGGAAATGAGCTCATCATATCATTCAACTCCTAATAGAGTTGAGAAGACTCCTAACATGGTCTATCCTTTAACATGTACTTTGTACTGGATGTAATAATTATCTCCTAATAGGGCTTAATCTTCTAATAGGGATACAATATTTCTAGTGCATTATTTATGTGTGTTAATTCCCATTGAGGTTTTTCACTTAAAAGGGTTTTACTCGACAATAAATACTTGTGTTATGGTGTTATTATTGAAGTATTTAGATTTGCATTGAGTAACTGATTTTAAGTTTTAAAGGTTAAATATTTGGCATACAGCTGATTCATCCCCCCCTCTCAGTTGTATTATTCTTAACATGGATGAATATTATTGTTTCCTACATTAAAATACACTATGATTTTATTCATATATATTTTGGATTCACTATTATTACAATGTCTACTACTCTTCATAATAGGGATGACAATGTTCTTTCTCTAACCAAAATAGTAGTGTTCATGTTATCCTCTATTATGGTGTTCTAAAATTCAGTAGTGTGACCTCTAATTATTTTTGTTGACACTATAGAAATGAACAACTAAGAGCGGGGGTGAGTTAGTTGTTCCTAAAATATTTAAAATTCAAACCCTTTAATCCCAAAACTCTTACACTTGAGAACCCTTAATTATGATATAATCAAATGAAATAATGAACATATAAGTACACAAAATCAGAATCTCATCCACAAAGGTTGAAAAAATATTTTTATCATGGAAACCCTATTAGGGAAAAAAAAATGACGGGGTTGATTACCCACAATAATAAAATACCTTGTTAGAAGTATAACCTTATTAAAATGTATATGGGGATTGTACAAGAAATCAATCTCACTACCTAGAGCTCGCTGCTCAAATGAAAATCCTCAGGCTACAAACCTGAAGAAGGCTCAATGCCTTACAATTTTGATCACTATAATGATTGACCAAACTACAATCTGATAGGATTTTGTGAACTTCTAAGAATGAAAACTCTAATGTTTTATTATAGTTCCTTATAAGAACACCTTTCAAATCTTTGTTTCAATCTCTTGTTGAAACACTTCTGATTTCAATGAATAAGGATCTCCCTCTACTTAACCACCTCTGACACCCCATCCTTTATCCAAAACTTGAACTTTCCCTAATTCATCATCTTATACGAAGAACTAGGTTGGCAAAAAATAATTCATCATCTCTTTCAATCTATGGGGCAGATCTCTTGATTTGAATTCATCTATGAATGATTAATCCTAACCACTGACTATAAGAACCTTCTTGAGATCATGCATCTCCCAGATAACACATTTTGTACTTGTGCAACATTATTTATCAACTAGGTTGGCCAAGAACAAATGATAATATAAAGAAAAATATATTTGACTAAAAATTCAACCAATTAGGTCCTTTTGATCATGAGTATCACCAACTCATCAAACATGTACTTCAAGAACATCTTCCAATATCATGAAAAATAGTGAGACATTCAAATCCATCACAACCATTGGGTTTGACAACCCTTTTTCATCAAGCCCTAAAGAACATTATCATGAAGTGACTTAGATAATAAGATTATGCCTTGCGGGTCTCTGAAGTATAAATCCTTTGAGTTGAACATACCTGAGTATATCCCAGACACACTCCTAAGTGCACTCCATGAAATTATTACTCTATTGAGCACAACAGATCTTATACTTTCTTCTTGTTGACACTGACTATCACACTTTCTTCTAGTCATCTTATTTAACATGTTTACCTATCCAGATCTTTATGTAACACTCTTAAACTTTGGGTAAACATGGTAAACACCTTCAAAAACTTTCTTCTACGTGCACAATTTTATATCTGGCATGTCCACTTCTGACCAGACCTTTGAACACTCTTCTCCACATGATAACTTGCAACAATTAAGTTAGTAATAACCAGCCTAATCTTCTGTTCACTTCTTCTGATAAATTCCTCTGCTACATTGACATCAATGCCAACACATTCATCTTCCAAATTTTCCAATATGCCAACAATCTACCCCTTTGGTGTTGATGGAAACATGTGATGTGAAAATTAAGTAATAAAATCATAAACCAACAGTCTCAATCAAAGAAAGATAATCAACGGTACTAACAACAATATATTTTAGAGTCTCTCTAATAGAACTTCTTATGCTTCCCCTGGGAACATGATTCTCTTGGTTCTAATCAGATTGCATGATCTTCTCTTCATCCACATATCCCCCAAGAGTTCACATCACATCACCTCTTACTTATGTGCAAGTATACATAAACTTTCATCTCTCATCTGATCATCTTCCTTCTTAGCTTCTCTTCTGATGTCTTTATTGCCTTAGTTGTATTTTTTCACACCAGTTTCTGTCTCCCTTTGACCTCAACAGGAAAGGTTTTTTAACTGTTCTCATGAATTTATCCTTCTCAAATCAATGTCATCTTCCTTTTCCTCTCCATATTCTAGGATTTCACCTCTCTTTCTTGTACATACACATTCTTGTGACATCTATATACTAATCAAACACCTAGCTTCTTGATTCTTCACTTCCTTGTAGCTTTTTGGAAACTCTCTCTCTCTCTCTCTCTCTCTCTCTCTCTCTCTCTCTCTCTCTCTCTC
>MU227366.1:854852-890286 GCA_018584345.1 Thuja plicata
CTCTCTCTCTCTCTCTCTCTCTCTCTCTCTCTCTCTCTCTCTCTCTCTCTCTCTCTCTCTCTCTCTCTCTCTCTCTCTCACACACACACACACACACACACACACACACACACACACACACACACACTAGGTATCTCTTCCTTGATATGCTTACTACTCCCCCTAAGTAGAATCCTCCTTGCATCAATCCAGTTTAGATGATATTTTTATAAAAATCCTATGGACTGATGCATTCCCTTGCATCTTAGTTTTGAATAGGAGAAGAAAGTCCTTTAGAATTTACTTTGGGTCCTACTAATGTAGATCCCATATATAAAGTCTCTTTTTTATTCTTTCTTCTTGACTTCTTCTTATATTTATGCTCTGCTTCTCCTTTCTCTTTTCTTTTTCTTCTTCTTTTCTTACGTGTTCCTTGTCCTCCTTTTCTTTTTGTTTCTTTCTGCCCTTGTCACTCTTCTACAATCTCATATTTGGTCTTTTAGTGTCTCTTTTGTCCTCCTTTTCTTTTCCTTTTCTCATAGCATCCCTTTGACCATGATTTTTTACCTTTTCATTTCCTCGTATACTCTTATCAGCTTTAGGTATACTTTTATTGATCTTTTTAGTCTCAACACTTTGTATGTGTTCACAGTAATCTAAAGTTTGAGTAGACTCATTGCATCAAAGACATATGACAATCTTCTATTTTCTATTAATATTCATCATCATAGTACAAGGACATTTACCCATTTTCCTATGATAATTTCATTTATCCTTCTTACACCTCTAAGTATATAATTACTACTCCTATTTCTAAGAGTGTGAGGCTCTACGTCCATATTTACCACAATAATAGAAAATACCACCAAAGTTTTGATATTTAGAGATTCTTACCACATGTTTCTTGATCTTTTTCCTTTATCTATCCTTGGATTCCTTGTGCCATCTCCTTTTATTGTTTATTGTGTCCTTCTTTTTGCCTTTATTTTTGACTTGGCATGACTCTTCTTTCAATTTTCTTTGTTCTTCTTGATCTTATCTCTTTTCTTCCTTGGTGTAGGCTTATCTTGGCTAGAATTAGATAATTCTCCTTCCTTTGATCCAAGATCATTCATTTCCATTAACTTCCTCTGAAGTAGCAATACCTCAAGCTTAGCTGAACTAGTCTTGAGCTTGTCTTTGATATTATTTTCAATTATAAGATTCTCTTCCATTTATCTAACCCGCTGATCATCTATACAATCTTTGTACATTTATCTGGATTCAATTTCAGAGATTAGATAGATTTTATCTTCAATGATTTTCTGATTTTCTAACTTGGTGTCTTCTTCAACTAATTCTTGACTTCCATTCTTCGTAGGTTTTCTGACTTCATATTCACTCTGATTTTGAACATTCAACTTCTCACAGCTTGTGGACCCTTCTTCATTTTTTGTTGTATATGCACCTTATTTTTCTTCCTCCTAAATAATTGATCTCTCCAAAATGCACTTAATTTGATTTCCATCAGAAATTTGCATTTCATGGTGTACATCAAAATTACTTGTACATGAATCAAACTGAATTTTACTCGATTGAGAAATTAGATTCCTATATTTCATATACTCCAATTTTTCAAACCTTGGTTTCCTCATCTTCTCTTGTTCCTATAATATTGTTCCTCCTTGCTTTCTTGTATTAGTTTCTCCTTCAATTTCCTTTGAATCTTTCTGTAATTGATTCAGATAATGTTGATACAATGTATCTTTAATGTTGATTCATTGTCTCTTCTTGCTCTAACTTTTTCTAGTCTAATTCTTCACTCTTTTATCCATATGGAGGATATTCCTTTGGCTCTTTGATCATGATCCAATATCACTTCTGAATTCATTCAAAATTTTACATTTATTATTATTAAAATTGAGAGTGTGTTTCTTCTCAACTGGATGACCAACTAAAAAAGTTGTGTTAGGCCTTCTATATGTAGCACATCATCTATATTATTCTTTCCATCTAGGGAAATCATACCTTTACCTTTGGTCATACCTTCAGGTCTGTCACCACATTTGACAATTTCTCCATCATACTCTTTATATTTCACAACCTTGGTTATATCACCATCCTTATGATGTGAACATCCACTATCTATCATCTAGTCATTCCTTCTATCTAATTGTGCAACTAGAGCCTTTTCTTCTTCATTTAAATGACTTATAGTATCTTCTAAGATGACATTATTGATATTACTATAGATATTGATATTACTAATAGAAGTAACACATGTTTTGGTTTTATCACAAGAACAACTAACATGATCATTAGTTTTAATATCTTTGGTAGTACATGTCATGGAATTCATACCTTTCGAGTTGTCTTCTTCGTTGTAAGTGTGACTCTGATGTATGTTATATCTCTCAGATTTGTTTATGTTACTAATCAAATGATGTGAAAATTTATTATCATTGATCAGATTGTCTTCTTTGATACTCTGAGATGTGAATGCACCCCCTACAACTTGTATGACACAAACTCCTTCTTTAATCACACTTCCAACCTCTTCATTGTACATGAGATATTTATCAAGATTTACAATAGGAGTGCTAGATATAATATTTGGTGACTTAGATTCATCTTCTTTGGTTTTAACAAACACAAATTCATATTACCTCTTATCAACCTCATCAGATTCATCATTTGTATAATCTTTATCAGCATATAAACATGTTTTCTCATACTTAGACTTATTGGACTTGTACTTAGGATATCTTCCTGGACACTTAGAGGAAAAATATTCTATTTTTGTATACATAAATCATTTACATTTTTTTTTCTCCTTTAAACTTACCAGATCCTTTTGATAGTCTCCTTAAGATCAATGTTTCCATCTTTTGAAGTTGTTTTTCTTCTTCCTCAAGTTCTCTTAACTTGCTTTCATATATTTATGCCCTTCTTGAAGAACCTTCACTGAGATTTTATTTGTGCATATCTCTTATCATATTAAAAATAGTTTTGATTTCCTCAACAATAAAATTGAGTAGAGATTTCAATATTCTTGAAACAATCTCTGCTTCACTCGGTACATCACCAACATATCTGATGCCACAAATTAATTCATTGACCTTTTGCATGTAGAAAGATATTTTATTGTCCTTAGTCATCTTTCAAGATTTGTACCTTTCTTCCCATGTGGGGTAGTTTGTGCCTTCAAACATTGGACTTTCGTTTCCATTAGTTTCCATAGTTAATCTCCCTCAATCTTGTTAAGCTTCCTTCAAGGGACCTTTTCTCTGATACCAATTGTTGATACTATGAGAATGAACAAATAACAGGGGGTGAAATAGTTGTTCCTAAACTCTTGAAACTTCAAACCCTTTAACCCAAAAACCTTTAGACTTGTGAACCCTTAATTATGATCTATTCAAATGAAATAATGAACATATAAGTACACATATCATAATCTCATCCATAAAGGTTGACACAATATTTTTATTGTGGAAACCCTGTTAGGGGAAAAACCACGGTGGGGCTAATTACCCATAATAAGAATATACCTTTTTAGAAGTAACCTTATTAAAATGTATATGAAGATTGGATATGAAATCAAGCTCACTTCTCAAATGAAAATCCTCGGGCTACAACCCTAAGGAAGGATCACTCCCTTACACTTTTTATCACTACAATGATTGACCAAAATACAATGTGATAGGATCTTGTGAACTGCTAAGAATGAAAACTCCAATGTATGATTACAGTTCCTTATAAGAACACCTTGTAGATATTTGTTTCAATGTCTTATTGAAATACTTTTGATTTCACTAAATAAGGATATCCATCTTCTTATCCACCTCTGACACCCCCATCCTTGATCTGCAACTTGAACTTACACTAATTCGTCATCTTATACAAAGAAGTAAGTTGGCAAAACCTAATTCATCATCTCTTTCAATCTACAGGCTAGATATCTTGATTTGAATTCATCTGTGTCTGCTTAATCCTGACCATTGACTATAAAATCCTTCTTGAGATCATGAATCTCCTAGATAACACATTTTGTACTTGCGCAACACGATTTATCAACTAGATCAGCCAAGAACAAATGATAATATAAAGAACAATACATTTGACTGAAAATTCAACCAATCAGGTCCTTCTAATCGTGAGTATCACCAAATCATCAAACACATACTTCAAGAACATCTTCTAGCATCATGAAAAATACTCATCCATTCAAATATGTCACAACCATTGGATTTGACAACCCTTTTTCATCAATCCCTGAAGAACACTATCATCAAGAAACTTAGATAATAAGAGTATGCTTTGAGGACCTCTGAAGTATAAATCCTTTGAGTGGAACATACCTAAGTATGTCCTAGGCACACTCCTAAGTGTGATCCAAGAAATTCTTACTCTGTTGAGCACACCAGACCTTCTACTGGCTTCTCTTTGACATTAATTATCACGTTTTCTACTAGTAATCTTTTGTAACCTATTTACTTGTCCATATCTTTATGTAACACTCTGAAACTTTGGGTCAAAATGGTAAACACCTTCAAAAAAATTTCTTCTAGGTGTGCTAATTTATATCTTTTTCTCATTGGACCTATGAACACTCTGCTCCCTAAGCTAACTTGCAACAATTAAGTTAGCAATAACCAGTCTAATCTTCTGATCACTTCTTCTGATAAATTCCTCTGCTATGTTGACATCAATGCCAACACATTCATATTCCAAATTTTCCAATATGCCAATAATTTTTACATTTACCAGTGTGTTAACATTAGATGAAGGTAAGCTCTTGGTATGCTCTATCATTTTTTGGCTTCTTTGTACACTAAAAATGATGATTTTCGTTGATAAATATACAACACATCAACTCATTGACAATGGAATTTCAGAAAAAATGTCTCATGAAAAGACATAAACCTCCCCAAGAACACTCATATCCCTTTTATGCTATGATTTTATTGATCACTTCTTTTTTGGTTTATAGAACTATCATCTCTTTCATGTGCTTCCTTGATACTTGACTATTCCACTGCAAAAGCCATTACAACTTTAGTATCCTTCATTCATTGCTACTAGCACACATTATAGTCATGTATTTTTTTGACATATCATTTGTAACAACCCTTCTTTATGTCGCTACCCTAAGCACCTTTTCTAATAATTGTTTTGTTTTTATATTTGATATGGATGTTCTTGATAGTCCCAATAACACAATTTTAGATGGTGTGTTTGATTGATTATATGTATTTAATCACATATGTGTTTGTTCCTTCACTTTGATGATTTCACTAGAATTTTTTGAGACCTTGATGCCTTTCTTTTCTATTGCTATGGCTCACATTTATTGGCATTTTTATTGGTCATCAATATTGACATTCTTTGTATTATTTTGATGTATTATTATACAATATCATTATCATTTAAGCACTATAACAACTGCTCCATGTGAAATATTTCTTTACTATTAAGATGTATTTGTATCCCTTATATATCTCATTTCCTTTATGCTTTATCCATAATAATTATCATTGTTGTATCATATTACTTATGCTATACCTTTGAACTTTCCTCTTTAAAAATCTTATATGATATGTTGATAATATGGCAGAGAACAACTAAGAGGGTGGGGTAAATTAGTTTTTCCTAAACTTCAACTTAAAACCCTAACCATTTAAAAAATTCAAGAATAAAATCCTAAGATTTGGTTTGATTAATTAACCATGAAATATAAAAGAATCCACAAATTAGAAAAAAATCTACAATGCTTGAAATAGAGATTTTTATCGTGGAAACCTTGTTAGGGGAAAAAATCCAGTGGGGTTGATTACCCAATATAAATAAATACCTTGTTAGAAGTAAAAAATTATTACAATAATGTGGAATGCACATGCATCTAGGCTCGCTAGCTAGAACTCACTACTCAAATGAAAATCCTTGGGCTACGACCCTGAGGAAGGCTCACTGCCTTACAATTTGATCACTACAATGATCTAGAGCTTTTGTGAACAAGATAACAACATCTACCTAATGCCAAAGTTGGTTTGATTGAAGCACACCATAGATCTATGCTCAAGCTCTCTCTGACTCCTTTAGACAATATATTTAACCTTCAAGATATCTCAAAAACTTCTCTGTAAGAAATATCTGGCATTCACAACCAATCTTCCACTTCTTTGCATTTTATTTTTCCCTAATTCATCATCTTGTATCAAGAACTAGGTTGAAAAAACCTAATTCTCCCTCTCTTAAAATCATTGTGCCAAATCTCATGTTTCAAATCCATCTTTAACCATAAAATCATAGCCGCAATCTATAAAAACCACCTCAAGATCACAAATCTCCCTGATTTCATGATTTAGCATTTGTGCAACATGATTTACCAACCCAGTCAGCGAAGAACAAAAGAAAATAATAAAAAATATTATTATTGACTGAAAATTCCACCAATCTAATCCTTCTAATCCATGTGGATCATAAAATCATCAAGATCATACTTCAAGAACATCCTATAACATCATTATCAACAGTGAAACACACAAATCCACCACAACCATTGGATTTGCCAGCTCTTTTTCACTGAACCTCAAGAACACTATCAATAAGGCTCTAAGTAAATACAAATATGCTATGCAGACCTCTAAAGTACAAACCCTCTAAATTAAAGACACATGATTATGTCCCAAACACACTCCTAGATGTGCACAAAGAAATTCCAACTTGATTGTGCACATCGAACCTCTTTTTGTCTTTTTGTCAACATTTTTAATCACCCTGTCTGCCAATCATCAAGTCTGGCTTTGTATCATTCTCAGATCTTCATGATATCCTTTGAAACTTGGAGTGAACTAAGTACAAATATTATTAAATAATATCCTATGTGCGTGAACTTATATATGCAATATATGATCCATACCAAAACTCTGAACATCTTGTTCCACTAGATAATCTGCAACAGTTAAGTTAATATCAAACAAATAAACCTTTTGATCAATTCCTCTAATATATTGACATCAATGAAAATACATCCAAATTTCCAACAATATCCCCCTTTGGCATTGATGGAAACATATGATGTGAAAAATAAGTAATACAATCAGAAACCAACAATCTCACACCGACGTAAATAATCAACAATACTCCCAATAGTATCCATAGTTATCGTTCAAAGTCTCTCTAACACTTCTCCCCCTGGGAAAAAATTCCCCAATGATCCAATCTAATTACATGCTCTTCTCACCATCAGTTTCTCCCCCTTGGATGTACACTACACTTCTTGGCTAAAACACTTTCTTATGTGAAAGTATATGATCTTGTTTTTCACATGATTCTCTCTCCCTTACTTCACAAATGATTGGTTTTCACATCTACTCTTTCTCTCCCCCTTTGAAAATGATAAAGAAATTAGTTTCCAACAATCCCTAAATAATTATATATGTTCATCTATCTCCCTATAGACACAACTAAGAAATTAACTTACCATGCTGACTACTCCCCCTGAGTAGTAGCCTCCAAAACACTAGTCCAGATTGAATGATATCTCAATTAAGTCCTTTGGATTGGTGCATTCTCCCACATATTATTTATGTTTAGGAAGATAAAGTACACTTCAATTTCCTTTTGGATTTATAGAAGTATATCCCTTTTTTGTAGTCGCTTTGTGAACAATGCTTCCAATTCCTGAAGATCTTTCTCTTCTTCAATTTCTCTCATCTCATTTTCATATTTTGATATTTTTCTTGTAGATCCTTCATCCTAATTTGATCTATTCATGTCTCTTTCTAATATATTATCTTTGAAAGAAGATTCAAATTTGGAAAGAGGCTCACCAAACTCACTCATTTCAAAAGCAAATAACTTATTAACCAATGTATCTCTAGTCACGGAGGAAATAGTTTTGATCTCTTCAATAGAAATTTTTTTTTGTTGTAAGTAGTGGGTAGGGATCTTAGTACCTTTGAAATAATTTCTCCTTCATCCAAAATACCACCATCACATCTGATTCCACAAAATAGTTAATTTAATTTTGCATGTAGGAGTTGATGTTCTCATCTTAAGACATTCTCATAGATTCATACTTTTCTTTCAAGCTTTGTGAATCGGATTTATTCATACATGCATTATCTTCATGCAGGGTTTCAAGATTTGCCAATATCTAATGATAAGTATCTAACTCCATCATATTTGTGTACTCAATATCTAATAGGGTTCTTAGAAATGCTTATTTTCCTTTTATGTTGTACTCAAATTACTTCTTCTCATCTGGAGTAGTTGTAGAAAGATCTACAGGAGGAATGTAAGATGTCTTAGTGATTGTCCATTACTCTTCTCCAATGAATATTAGGTGACTAATCATATGTCCCTTTCTTATGGAGTTATTTGTGCCTTCAAAACTAAAACTATCCTTTCTATAAGATACCATATTTGGATCTCCCTCAATTTTTTGGACTTCCTTCAAGGGACCAAAGCTCCCATACCAATTGTTGATAATATGGAAGAGAAAAAATAAGAGGGGTGAATTTGTTGTTCCTAAAATTCAAATTTAAAACCCTAACCCTTAAAAAAATTCAAGCATAAACTCCTAAGATATGATTTGATTAGTTAACCATGAAATATAAAAGCATCCACAAATCAGAAACACATCCACAAATCAGAAACACATCCACAATGCTTGACACAAATTTTTATCATGGAAACCTTGTAAGGGGAAAAACCATGATGGGGATAATTACCCACAATAAGTAAATACCTTGTTAGAAGTTAAAAATTATTAAAATAATGGGGAATTTACATACATTCAGGATCACTACCTAGATCTCATTGCTCAAACAAAAATCCTCAGGCTACAACCCTGCGGAAGGATCACTGCCTTACAATCTAATCACTACAATGATCTAGAGCTCTTGTAAAATAGATAAAAGAATATACCTTATGCCAAAGTCAATTCCATTGAAGCACAACACAAATGTCTTCTTAGACTCTCTTTGAATCCTTCATATGAGCAATTTAGCCTTCAAGTGATCTCAAAAAATTCTCTGCAAGAAATCTCTGGCGTTCCCAACCAATCTTCCACTTCTACACATTTTATTTTTCTGTAATTCATCATCTTGTATCAAGAATAGGTTGGAAAAACCTAATTCTCCCTATCTTCAAATAATTGTTCCAAATCTCATGTTTCAAATCTATCTCTAACTGTCAAATCATATCCATGACCTATAACAACCACCTTGAGATAAAAAATCTCCTTGATTTTATGTTTTAACACTTACACAACATGATTTACCAACCCAGTCGGCCAAGAACAAAATAAAATAATAACAATATTATTATTTACTAAAAATTCCACCAATCTGATCCTTTTGATCCATGTGATCATCAACTAATGAAGCACATACTTAAAGAACATTTTATAGCATCATGATCAACACTCAAACACACAAATCCACCACAACCATTGGATTTGTCAGTCCTTTATCACCAAACCTCAAGAAAACTGTCAAAAAGGCTTTGAGATAATAATCCTATGCGAACCTCTGAAGTAAAAACCCTCTAAATTGAAGACACCTGAGTATGTCCTAAACACACTCTATATGCACACCATGAAATCCCAACTTGATTGTGCACACCGAGCCTCTTTCTATCTTCCTTTCAATATTGTATGCCACCTTGTGTTCCAGTCACCAACTCTGACTTTGTATCATGCCCAAGTCTTCATGATATCCTCTGAAACTTGGATTGAACTAAGTACAGACCTTCTTCAACAATATCCTATGTGCCTGACCTCATATCTACAATATCCGATCCGCACTGGACCTCTGAACATCATGTTCCACTAGCTAACCTACAACAATTAAGTTAGCATGAAAGAAATAAACCTTAATATCAATTTCTTGGATATGTTGACATCAATGAAAACACATCCAACATCCAAATTTCCAATAGTTATGACTATTTCTTTCCATTTATTTTTTCATATATGTCTGATAGTTGTCTCTTCATTATAATTGGTATCTTATTTCTTTTGACTTCATTGAGGACTCTTGTGCTCATTATTGTTTTAAATACTATCATGAAGTAACATGATTTCTCTTTATGTACCTTTGATTCTTCCAAGCAATTTTTTATTAACTCCATGCTATTACACTATTTAGATGTTAATGATGTCTCTATTTGCTCATGTTGTCCTATGACTACTACTTTTAATGGTGATTTTTCAAATCTTTGTTTTCTTGACAGTGGATGATATTCTCCTATCTCTATCTTTTCTCAAGGAATATATGTCACTTCTAAAAATACCAAGCCTTTCATTCCTTTGTATGATCTTGTACATTTCTCCTGATTATTACCATCCTCGTGACTATTTTGGAGATTGGCCTTCATACTTATATGCACAAATATGTTATATTCATGATCATTGTGTACATTATTTCACCTTATTAGTGTGATGATGTTTATTTATTTTATTATAGCATCATTATGTCATTGGAATCTCATTGGGAAGTTTCCTATTGCTTATGAAAATGACATATATTCATTGTTACAAGTGATATATACCTTCTTGATTGGACTACTATGGAATGGTGTTACTAGATTACAAATGTACCTCTCTTAAAACACTAAATTCTAGTGATAGCATGTTGGGCTCAACCCTTATGGGAGCCCATTTTCCCCACATTTTGTATTATTTATGATATCAACATGAAGTATTGAATAATGAGCATGATACCTATGCCTGCATAGAGAATAAACACGTTAGATAAAAACAATGAATTCTTATAATGTTTCTCTGCTTTCTTCCTTGGATTGATACATGATAAAATTTGAATACGTTTAATGATTTTACATATATATTGATGAGGATCCCTAAGCTATAATCCCCTTCTCTCTCTTTAATCATTTCCATGACTTATGTGGGAAATATTGTGGTGCACTTATGAATAAATATAGCATTTTTCTTAGAAAAGATGTGTGATTCCTTTCTCGTACTTGCACTTATGTTGAAGTTGGAATTCACTTAATAATATATCACTCATGTAATGAGCGATCTAGCAGAATAAAATATATGCCCTTATCTTTTAGCTGCAAATGCCTTTCCAGCTCTATCTGATTGAGCTAAAGGCAAAATTGGGTAACATTTTTGGCATTTTATGCTAAATGCTTTTCTGTTAAGCATGCTAGACCAATTTCCTTATCTATCCATTGGGAACGTAATGTTAAAAAATCACATTTTTGAAACTGAAAATTGACTACCTACTACATACTACTGTAATGTATTTTTATTATATGAAGCAAATATTTATTGTGTGTGATAGTAAACTAGAACGATTCATTGTTTCATATGATGGATACCTTCTTCATATAGCTATAATGCATTATAGCAGTAACACCCTTATTCCACCCACTAACTGAAACAAACTAAATAATTTTTTTGAACCACACTTAGAGGAAATTCAAACTAAACTAACACTTAAAAAAAAAGCTACCCAACCCTAACCAATCAATCATTAAGGATTTAGATACATCCATTTACTGATTAGTTAAAGTACCTTCCTTTTCTCACCAGTAAAGGATAAGCTACAAGCACATGAACAATTGAAAATAGATGAAGAATAATTGGAAATACAAGCAGTTTTTATAACATGTCTTTAAAGTTATAAATTAGATCACATAACCTTTGAGTTTGACCAAACACATTTTTTGTTTTGGGTACATAAATAGGTGGGATCTACTACTTTATAGATAAACGTCATGCTTAGCCTCTATTCTATAAAGATAACTAATTGGGAATCCTCTTGAGATGATGATCTTTGAATTGTCTTTTTTGATTTCCTTTTCATCAATCATCTCTTCAATTAACACCTTTTCTTGCTCGCAATACTGCTCCATTTGAACCATATTTGCACTATCAAGCTCTTGAATTATTTCCAAAATTCTATCCTCACTCATCTTCTCATGGATCAACACCCTGTCACTATCATTCCCATGTTTTTGTTGATCACAACTTTCCAATTTTTTAGTACATGCATGTTATTATTATTATTACTAACAAATAAAGGAATCTCAAAAGATAAATAAACTTGAAACTAAGAATCATCAACTATTTCTTTATCTATACCCTAATGTTCCTAATTTTCTTCATCTGAAGATGAATGTTTACTTCTAAAATTGACAAAAATACCTCAAGATCATCCCAAAATGAGTCCTCTTCATTGTTATTTTTGTTTTTATGTGGGAGAGGACTATCTTTTACTTTGTTGTAACTTTCTTCAGTCGTAAAAACATCCAAATTTGAACGCTTTCTTGCTATCTCGAAGTTGATATGGCTATGATATGAGTTTCATTGTCTTCCTCATTTATAAAAAAATTCCAACTCATCAAACAAATTAGAAGAAACTTGAAAATTATTACCTTCTCATATTCAATAACCAATATTTCTTCACCTCTAGCCTCTTCTACTTCTTGTAACAGATCTAGCCTATCATTCTCAACATCATGCATAGTCATAACAACATGTGAAGGATATACCTTTATTTCCCCAAAGTCCACTTTTTGATGCTCTAAAACTTGAGAAATTAGAATATCATTGGGTTCTAGAGGTTGCACTAGGTTTGGGGAAGGTTGCTCTTGAGGTGTTGAATCTTGAATAGGTTCCTCATAAGACTTTACTTGCTCAAGAATAATTTCTTATAATAGAATAGGCTTTCCAAAACTTGGGAATGCAAAAGTTTTAGGCTCCTTCTTTATAGGCTCTTGAAATGAGCCAGGACTCCTAAGACTTGGAATTCTAGACTTGGAAGATCTAGGAGACTCACCTTGTTTGAAAATTGGAATTTTGACCTTGGGAACCTCCTTCTTGGAAGATAAAAACTTCATCTCCATCTATTTTGCAATGATTTTTTGTTCAATCCTTTCTTTAAATTCCCTCTTTTTCATATCAAATTGTTGATCATGAGGACATGTCTGATAAGCTACTTCTTCCTATCATAGTACTTCTGATATCCCGATCCCTGTGAACAAATGTATCTAAAGAAAAAGAATCATTTTTTCCTTCAATTTTTCCCTTAATAGATCTTGGTCTTTTAACCAGCTCTTTTGCCAAATAATTGGTTTTCCTGGAAACAATGAAATGGCATCAGGATAAGAAGTATTATATGGAAGAAATGGATACATTTGAGGGTTCTCTTTAGAAGAAGTAGGCGATTGTGTTGGTTTCTCATAAGGAATTATAGATTGATTTTATTCTGTAAGCTGATCTAAAATGCAATGAGATGATTAGGCCTCCTCAAAATTTATAATTGTAGCAAGTAACATCTTTATCACCTCTTTACGTGTCTCCAACTCTTTTTCATGGTTTTTTTTTGTTCTCCCAACTCTCTTGTAAGGTTTTATTCATCTTGTTTCTTTTGTATAACCAAATTGTCTGCAAAAAATTTTCACAACCTCCCCACATTTTTCTACCATCTCTTGCTTATGAAGTCAATCTTGATGAGCCAACTCTTCCTACTCATGAAGGTAATCCTGATAAGACCATTCCTTTAGTTGTGATTTGATCTCTTTCTCTCTCTTAAAATCATCCATCTTCCTATTGAAATATTGAAATATTGAAATATTGAAATATACTTAAGGTCATTTGAGATTGGTCTTTCAACTCTTGGGTTTGCTTAGGAACATGATCATGTTGATCTAGAAAATAATAGTTTTCTTGACACTAGTTGTAATCTTGACTAGACTGCCAACAAGGTTGAGCAAGGTTGGGTGAATGATAAGCATGATGATCTTGTATTTTTTTTTGTTTTAGGTCTATTTGGATTATAACTAACATTATGATTGTGCATATATGATGAATAAGGACGATAATAGATATTATTATCATAGTATGGTGGCGGGTATACATGTTGTCCATAAAAATTCAAAATTTCAACTCATATAAAGAGATGGAAATCATAATAGAATATTATTTGAAACATACCTGCACTAAATATTTTTGAAACTAGTAGATTTAAACCTTGAGTTGCCAGGTGTGTGTAGATCTTGCCTCCAAAGGCTGAAAAGCTTATTTTTCATGTCAAAAATTAGAATTGTGTGGAAAATCTTGGACTGGAATAGTCAAAAGTGTCCCACTGGGCATGCAAAAAACTATTATCATGGGGATTTTCACCCAAGAGATAAGTTCAAAAACTCAACAATCTTATGCAACATGGGAGCTTCTTCGACCCTGTGAGTTGCTCATATCCTAAAACTAAGCTTGATTGGAAAAATGGATAAAAGGAAATGCACTTGAAATGAATATTATCCTAATAGGAGGTGATGCACCAAATACTAACTTATATCTGCAACCTTCGTAACTCACAAAACCTTCAAAAAATGACCTTGAAACTCTCACAACTTAATTAAACATGTAATGCATAAGTATTGAAAAGGAAAGTTGTTGCTATTTTATTGAAAATCAATGAGTGTTGCTGTTACAAAAATGAAAAGGAAATAACTCTAAGATTAATACCAATATGCCTATATTTTTAGTAGAAAAATATCACAAATCATAAAGAACTAGAGAAAAAAAATACAATAAAAAATCCTAATAGAAAGGTCTTGCACAAAATCCAAAGAAAACTCCAAGGTGAACTGAACTATAACTGAGCTTGCAGTGATGGATGCACAATTTTTTCTCCTTCAAGAATGCATAAATATCTCATGGTTCAAACTCACATAGAAATCCAACAAAAATAGGGTTGGAACTAGAAGAAAGAAATAATTAACTACTCAAAAATATCTCTCCACTTATGCATAACCCATGGGGTCACCAAACTGATGTTGAACTGCCCATGAACTCATAAAAAATTCCCTCATTTATCTTCATAGTATATGTAATCTCAAACTCTCCTTAAAGCTCTAGTTATTCCTAGCTAACTAAACCTCAAAGGAACACACACTCTTTTTTTGCATAAATAATAGGCCTCAGTGATTTATAATATCACTTTTGACATTTACAACTTAAGTTTTAATCTTTTCCACCATCATGCTTTGCTCAATAACCATGCAGTATTTTTAGTTTATGTGAGCATTAAGAAAGCTCTGGAATGACATAATTTTCACCTTGTGAAGTCGGCTCTCTAGATCCATGGTCATCAATTAAACATGTTTTCTATCAATAATATTCAATCTACGGTGTTTGCATTATTGGATATTCTTGACTTCAATATGGCAGCCCCGCCCGTCGTCTCAGATCCTTCAAAGTGATATGATTCTAATCTTTCTCATGGTATGGCTTCAAGTGAAACTATGGTTACTGCAGATCTTGATCTCCATTTGAGTTTGGCTTGTTCCTATCAGGTTTCTACGAAGAATCTTCAGTAACATTTGGTATTGGTTTTTTTTTTTGGCAACTATGTGGGCTATGGATGTTTTTTGTTTCATGGTCCTCTACTCATACTGATCATTTGTACTTCTGCAAGAATTTGTGCTTTTTATGTAATAGATTTTGTAATGGAAGTTCTAGGTGGGATTAGTTTATAGGACTTCTCAGATTCTCTCTTGTTGGATGTAGAAGGGTTGTATTTTATAACATTATGGGTGGGCTCTCTTTTTTGTAATTTAGCTACAACTATTTGGGTGGGTATCTTCTTCTCTTGGGATTATGTTATGGGGCTATGAACACAGTTTTTCTTCCTGGTTCTTTTCTCTGGGAGCTCCTTTTGAACCAGGGTAAAAACAATTTTTTTTTTTTATTAATATAATATATCAAGTGGTTCCTACCACCTTTAAAAAAAAACTTAAGTTTTATGCAAAGTTATACACATTATATAAGGTATGCCTTAGTGATTTATAATTACATTACATAGGCTTTTGAATTCAAGTTCGATGAAAATTATTTAAATCACTATGCACAAACATTATTTGAAAGTGTAAAATAAATCAAAGGAAAAAAGGAATGCCTTTTTTTTGTTGGTGGTCATTTGGGGTAAAATAAACCCCAACTCTATGTGACCCTTCATTTCATTTTTATTATTTCTCCATTCTCTACTCTCTGCCCTAAGCACTGCTAGGGTTTCATGGAATTCTATGGAAGGATTTTCTTGTAGGTTTCTGAGAGTAGACTACAACTTATACAAGTAAGTTATTTGATTTGTAAATAAAATTATGTTCCTGAGCTACATTTGTATAAAGAAACACAACAAAATGTTTGATTCTTATGTATTCTTCAACTATTCACCTGGGTTTCTAAAAAAAAAATGCAGCAAATGAGATTACTTCCTGGGTATTAGAAGAAAACCAAATGAACATGAGCTTTTGAAGGGTTTTGTATTCATTTTTTCCTTGCAAGCCAGGACTTTTGTATTTACCATTGCTCAAAACCCTTGTTTATTGGGTTTTCACTTTCTGTTAACTATGGTTTTATTTCTTGAAACCCTTGTTGGTTTTTCATTCCTATTTATAAACTGTGACTTATATATTATTCAAACCCTGGTCTATCCCTCATTTTTCACTATCTTTACATTAATGGTTATCAAAATAATGAATACCCTTCAAATCCTCTGTACTCACAAACTTTTTGACTAAGAATCACCAGGTAGGACTGCATTTTTGCTATGAAAGTATTTTTTCCTTCTTTATTGGTTGCCTTGTGACCTATGATAGTGGATAAATATCACTATTTCCAACATTGAATGACACTATTCTTTTATTCATATCGATTTTGGTTTCACTATTATAAAAATGTCCACTATTCTTCATAATAGGGCTAGCAATGTTCTTTCTCTAACCAAAATAATATTATTCATGCTATCCCTTGTTATGGTGTTCCAACATTCTATGGTGTGACCTTTGACTATTAGGACATTTATTAATGCTTTAACAATAGAGGACAATAAGCTCTTGGTATGCTTTGTCATTGTGTGGTTGCTTTGTAGACTACAAATGATGATTTCCCTTGATAAATATACAACACATCAACTCATTGACAATGGAATTTCATAAAAAATGTCTACTGAAAAGATAAAAAACTCTCCCATAATAGTCATATCCATTTTATTCTATGAATTCTTTAATCACTTCTTTTTTGGTTTATAGTATTTCCATCTCTTTGATGTGCTTCCTTGCTACTTGACTGTTCCACCACAAAAACCATTAAAACTTTAGTATCCTTAATTCACTTCTATTAGAACACATTCTGGTCATGTTTATTTTGACATATAATTTGTAACAACCCTTCTTGATGTCACTACCCTAAGCACCTTTTCTAATAACTATTTTGTTTTCATATTTGAGATGGATGTTCTTGACAAACCAAATATCATTGTTTTAGATGGTACCTTTGATTGCTTATATGTATTTAATTACACACGTGTTTGTTCCTTCACTTTGATGATGTGACTAGTAGATTTTGAGACCTTTACTCTTTTCTTTACCACTCCTTTAGCTCACATTGATTGGCATTTTTCTTGGTCATCAACATTGGCATTCTTTGTACTTTTATAATGAATCATTATACAATGTCATTATCATTTAAGCATTGTAACAAATACTTCATGTGAAAGATTGATTCACTGTTTAGATGTATTTATATCCCTTATATGTATCCTTTCATTTATGATTTATCCACAATAATAATTATTGTTGTATCATCTTACTTATGCCAACACCTTTGAACTGTCATCTTTAATCATCTTGGTTGTTAAGACTATTTCTTTCCATGACTATCTAAGCATTACTTATCTTTATCACATTTGAGTGGTTGGTCAATATATTATGTAAGTGTTTCATGCAATTATTCAATTTATATGTCTTTAATTATTGCCATTTATTTTATCATGCATGTCCAATGGTTGTGACTCTTCATTATAACTAGTATCTTGTTGCTTTGGACTCTATTGAGGACTCTTGTGATTATTATTGTTTTAAATAATTCCATAAAGTAGAAAGATCTCTCTTTATGTCCATTTGATGATTCCAAGAATTTTATTTATTAAATCCATGCTATTACACAATTTAAACCTCAATGATGTCCTTATTTTCTCATGTTGTCCCATGACTGCTAATTTTAATGATGTTTTCTTTAATCTTTGTTGTCATGATAGTGCATGACCTTCTCTTATCTCTATCCTTTCTCAAGGAATGTATATAATTTCTAATCATACCAATCCTTTTATTCATTTGTATGATCCTATACATTTCTCTTGAATATTATTGTCCTCACAACCATTTTTGAGATTGGCCTTCATACATGTATACATAAATCTGTTATATTCATGACCATTGTGCACACGATTTCACCTTATAAGTGTGATGAAGTTTATTTATTGATTCCAAAATCATCATATCATTATAATACCATTGGGCATATACCTATTACTTATGATAGTGATATCAATTCACTGTTACAAATGATATGTACCTTCTTGATTGGACTACTATGGCATGGTGTTACTTGATTGCACACTTACCTGTCTTAAAACACTAAATTTTAGTGACAACTTGCTAGGCTCAACTCTTGTGGGAGCCCATTTTGACCCAAATGTTGTATTATTTATGATATCAATTTAAAGTATTCAAAAATGCACATGATACTTGTAATTGCACAGTGAACAAAAATGTTAGATAAAAATAATGAATTATAGTTTGTTTCTTCGCTTTCTTCTCTAGATCGATACATTATGAAAGTTGATTATGTTTACTGATTTTACATATGGATTGATGATGATTCCTGAGCTCTAACCCCCCTTCTCTCTCTTCATGTAGGTAACTGAGATAGTAAAGCAAATTCTGAAGCCGAGGAGCTAAAGATTATGATTATTGAACCATAATATTCATCATTCATTAGGAAATTAAAATCCCCCTCCTCTTTCTATATGTCATTTTTGTACATGCATATTTATCTTTTATAATGTTTACTTTTACTCATTCCCATGGTTTGTGTGGGAAATATTTCTTTTCACTTATGAATAAATATAGCATTTTTCTTTGAAAATCTCTGTGATTACTTTCTTGTACTTGCATTTATGTTGAAACTATAATTCACTTAATAAAATATCACTCATGTAATGAACAATCTATCAGAATAAAATATATACCCTTAACTTTTAGCTGCAAATGTCTTTCCATCTCTACTTGATTAAGCTGGAAGTGAAATTGGGTAACACGACCTATGTGGCAGATCCAACACCATTAGAACTCTATCACTAGCCTAAAATTCAAGTTATTTGTTACACAAAATTTCAGCGTCCATTTCTTATTTGGTGTTTGATACATCATCTATATTTTAATTTTTCTCTCATAGCCTCATTTATCAGGTTCCACTTTCCCAAACCTACCCACAAATATACTTTAGTATCAAAACTTATCCCTTGCAAGAAGAGGAATTTTATCATACCTCTGACTCCCATTCCAAAATAATTTCATCATCTTCTGCTCAATAAATCTATTGATTTTCCCTGGTATTTTGATACTCATCATGGAGTAGATCAAGATGGAAGAGATTATTGAATTCAACATAAGAATATGTCCAGTAGAGGAGAGCCATCTACTCTTCCATCTCTCCATTTTACTAGTACAAGATGATTCAACCAATTTAGATCATATTTTGGCATTTCATGCCCCTAAAAAAGGGGTAGACCCAAAAATTTCCTAGGAAAACCACTTTTCCTGACTTGGAGTATCTTGCAAATCTCCTGCCAATTTGACAACCTTGTATTGGAAAAAATCAATTCCAACTTATGCTAGTTCACCATTTGACCCAATAAGGCACAATATTTGTCCAAGGTGCCCTTCATACATCAAATATCTCTAAGGGATTCTTTTCCCATGATCATGGTATCATTTGCAAATTTTTTATGAGAAGAAGCCTCTATACCCTAAGTAATTTGGATTCCTTTCCACCTTCCTTCCAATTTTATTTTGGCGATGAGTCTGCCCAAAAAAATTTCCATTAAAATGAAAAGAGTAGGAGAAAGAAGATCATCTTGTTGAATACTCGATGAAGACTCAAAGAAACCTTGAGGGTTTCCATTTACCAATATAGTTAAGCACAAAGTGCATATACAACTCTTGATCCAAGCAACCTAATTATCCTCAAACCTATAACATTTTAGAATCTAGAAAAGGAATTTCATATCACATGATCACGTGTCTTTCGAATGTTCAACTTCATTAGCCTTATTTTCATTTTTGTTCTGTATACTGAATGTATGACCTCAAGTGTAATGATTATGCCTTCAACAATAGATTGGCCAGGTACATAACTACTTTGTTCCTCAAAAATGATAGAAGAAAAACAAAATTTCAACATATTTGCAATCACCTTGTAGACCACATTACATAAAGAGATGGGTCTAAATTCATCAAAAGATTCAATTATGTCTTTTTTGGGATCAAAGCAGTAAATGTATTATTGAGGTCCCTACACATATATGAAAGTGATTGAAACTCTTCCACCACCTTAAGAAACTCCATATTAATGGTATTTTACATAACCATCTGGTCTAGGCGCCTTATCATTTCCAAAAGAGAAAAGATAAATTTTGACCTCCTCAATAACCACTAGTTTGATCAGGTGTACATTAAGGTTGGGATTAATCACATTGGGGATTATAGTAGAAATCTCATTATCATCAGCCATAACCATTTTCTTTGCCTAGAGAAATGAAGAGAAATACATAGTGGATTCCTGATTAATCTCATCCCTTCCACTCAAAACATTTCTAGTAGAGTCTTTTATTTCAATAATCTTATTCTTGAATCTCCTAGCCTTTATAGATGAGTGAAGTATTTTTTTATTTCTATCCCCTACCTTCAACCATGACTCTCTATATTATTTCTTCCAATAGGTTTCTTCTCTAGCCACAATTTCATAATATTCTTGTAATAATTGTTTATCCTTCTGAAATTCAAAATCATTCACCCCTCCCTAATAACAAGGGAATTGAGTTTTTCCAATTCATTTTAAATCCTAATTTTTTCTTGGAAAATATTCTTGAATTGAATCTTGTTCCATTATTTGAGCATTTCCTTGATGAATTGGAGTTTCTTGAAGAAGCAAAAAGCTTTAGTTGTTGGAACTATATTGATATGATGTACTGAGAGGGGAGGGGTGAATCAATACCTCTAAAACTTTTCTTGGTTAGCCCATTAACCCTTAGTCATCAGTTTGTAATTTATCTTATCTTATTGTTCATATTTATTTATGCATATGTAATCATATCATACATTCTTTTGATATGTAACAATAATAGAAACATTCATGAAAATATATAACACATGACACAAGATATGATATCGTAGAAAACTCCTATTAAGGAAGTAAAAACTACGGTGGGGATTGTTACCCAAAAAACTTCACTATCTGTAGATAAGAAGGGGCCGGTTAAGGATTACAATTGGTCACTTCTGATGACCTACCCTGTTAGGAGTATTACAGTGGAGACCTGTTAAGATCTACTTCATTTGAAGCTTTAGCAACACTGTTAAGTGTGCACTCTGTTAAGAGATTTGGAAAGAACGGTCAAGTCCACCTTCCACAAAAGGATTTTAGATGTGATGCACTTGTTAGAATGCAACTACATAATTCTTTGATCTGATGATATATGCAATCTTCAATTGCTGATAACAGATCCTATAAAGCTTCATACATATTAGTAATCATCCTTTCATGATTGAATAATACCTTTATCTGCTTGTCGGTAGCCTCTGTGTGTTCTTGAAAACTGATGTACTCTATTTTTGATCTTTGCATGAATTCTGCCTTCTGCTCTTTAGATGCTCTTCGTGGCTATCATTCATAAAGAATTCATGTTCTCACAATTGAGTATGAACATCTATTTATACTAGTTTAGGTTCAATTCTTGATTCATGCATCACAAGTTAACTCTAGATCCAAGGTTTACAACTTGACCTTGATCTTTAGTTAGATATGCTTTTGATCTGTTAGGATGCTTTAAAGCATTTACATAAAGCTTGCATGACCATCAAATTATGATTTAAAACAAATAAAACTCTATAAATAGAATTACATTGCTTTATCCATCATGTAAAAGTTAGATCCACAATTTGCAGGTTCTTGATCTGTCTGATTGTTCTGATGGTCAGTTTTCTTGGTCGTCGGTGTTCCTTTCTTGAACTTGTCATCAGGTATGCCTTTTCTATTTCTTTCAGGTTAGTTTTGAAAACTATGTCGCCAGTAATGCTTGTAGTCGCCGGTGATGCTTGTGGTTGCCGGTGATGCTTGTGGTCACCGGTGATGCTTGTCACTTTTATACTTAGCATTTTTCTCAAAATCTTTGTTCTGTCGGGTATGCTTGCATTTCACCGGTACTGCCTGTGGTTCACCGGTAATGCTTTTTGTCTGCCGGTAATGCTTTCTGTCTATGTTTTTCAGTGAGTACACTAATGGAAAAATAATTCCATCATTAGTGCCCTGAAAGAAAGGCACATTCTTCCACCATTTTTAAATCATTAGAATAAGATTAGGATCTATGAATTGTTAGGATTAAGTTGTTGGAAATAATGGAATGGTGTGTACTGAGAGGGGAGGGGTGAATCAATACCATCAAAACTTTTATTACTTAACCTTTATCCTTTTAGTAATCAATTGTATTACCAACCATATATGGTATTCTATCTTTGTGTATGTTATATCAAATCAGAAACTCGATTAACATGTAAAACATTCATAGAAACATTCATGAAATGTATAGACACATGACACAAGATTTGATAATGCAGAAAACCCCTGTTAGAAGGTAAAAACTATGGTGGGGATGAAACCCACAAAGATTCACTATCTACAGAATGGAAGGGGCTAGTTAAGGCTTACAATTTGATCACTTGTGATGATCTACAATGTTAGGACTATTATGTAGAGACTAGTTAAGGTCTACTCTGTTAAGAGATTTAGCAACACTATTTAGTGTGCACTTAGTTAAGAGATTTACAAAGGATTGTTAAATCCACCTTTCTCAAGGAATTCTTCTATTTTCTACACTTGTTAGAATGTAGTAAAAAATATTCAATGACCTAATTATGTACAATATACAATTGCTAATTATAGATCCAATAAAGATTACATGTATATTTATCACCTATTGTGATTGATCTATACCTCTGTTCTACTCGGTAGCCTTGGTTCTTGTTCTTGATAATTGATTTCATCCTTGGTTTTTATTCTCCATAAAACTCTTAGTATGATCCATAGATGTGCTCCTTGGCTACAATCCTCATCACACACATGTGTTATGATAGATTACATATCTATTTATACAATGAATTTGACCTCTAAGTTTCATGTATTACAATGATAACTCTATGATCAAAGGTTTACAACATGACCTTGATCTCCTAGTTTGCATGTTTTCAATTAGTTAGACTGATTAAAACAATTAAAATTACATTGTGTGTCCCTCAAGAAATGGATTTACAACTAAATAAAAAGCTAAATATAAAGACAAGTATTTTATCTGACGTGGAAGTCAGATCCACATTTATCAAGATTCTAATTGTCTCTCGGTAGATTGGTGCTCTTTGGTCTATCAGGTTCCTTTGTTATCTATTCTATCAGTTTTCACTATAATCTTCTTGTTGGGTTCCTTTGTCAGGTTTTCTCTATCAGGTTTGCTTGTAACATTTTTGGGGTGCACTACGTCATCGGGTTCCCTTGAACTTTTCTGTCAGGTTTCACTAGACCTGACTTTCAGTGTTGGTGTTACCAATGGTTTCAAACTATTTTTCCTTTCATACTAATGGAAAAATATGTCTTCAATCTCCCCCTTTGACATTAGTATAAAAACCTGATACGTACAAAATACTAAAATGTTTAGTAATGTACACCATGTGTTCACCTTATCATTTATGAATCCCCCTATGTGTATGCCGGTATAGTATATGTATATACACTTATCATCTCCTTTATTCATATCATTTTCCCCTCTTTATCATATCAATTTACCCCTTTTTTGATAGTAAGGGCAAAGGTGTAATCACTTACAGCTTGTCAAAAATGTGGGAATGAGAGTTGTTCATGTCCTCCATAATCTTTTCCTATTTCTCTTGAAGGTTCTCTAGAGCCACATTCTCCAATGTGATCCTTGTGTGCATATCATAGACACTGTCGGTGACATACATTTCTGGGGTGGCTATCAATTTCCTTTCCATTTTCATATGTTGCTGCAGTAGTGTAAGATTGGGTAGTAGTAGAGCCTGTAGCTCGGTTACCTCATCTCTAAACTTTGATTCTGCCTCTTGGATTTAAAGTCTCAACTTCTTTGCTTCCATTACCTTTTCATAATGCAACTGTATTGCATTGTCTTTTGTTGAGAGACTTTGAGTACTAGATGTAATATTTGCATCTATTTTTGATATCTTTTCACTATTCTCCCTAGTGAATTTCCCTAATGTGCTTAACTTTTGAACTAAGGCTATTGCTTCTGAAATGATAGGTTCTAACTCACTTACTTGTTCAGACAACTTCACCTTGTTCTTTGCCACTTCTTGGCTGATTTTCTCTGTTAATTTATACTAGTATTTTTTCTCTGCTTGTTCTTCTATAGCCTTTTTTGCATCCACATTCTGTGATTGGATTGCGTCGTTAAGAATGACTAATTGATCAATGATAGATGCGTTTCATCAATATCTGTATCAGGTACTATTTATTGAAATATATCCCTTGTTGTTTTAAGAACCTGAGTTTCTTTTGTTTTCTTTTTCATCTTATCCTGGATAGATTTTCTTTGACAAATTTCTGTATATTTTGTTATTGCCTCTCGATCCAATGTTCTTAGATCACAGACTAGTATCTCAATTATCTCTTCCACTGTAACCGGATGTTTGTTTTTCTTCTTCTTCTTCTTGGAAAGTGTTGTGGAGGAACCTATATGCAGTACCATAACAAGTTCCTTTGCTTGGTCTGATGTGCTTGGTGAAGGGTTTGGTGTATGCGAACCTGTATCCTGCTGCTCAGTGTTTGTCTTTCGGTTGGGAGTGGATGTCTCCACATCAACCTTAGCCATATCTGCACCATCTCCTTTGATATCTGTAGGATTGGTATCACTTTTATTCTCTTCCTCACCTTTGTCTTTTTGTTCTCATCTTATTTCCTTCTTCTCTCCATCTTTATTCTACTCATCAGATGTGTGTTTTGGTTCTTGTTCACCCTTATCCTAGGGTATGCTTGCATCCTTGTCGGGTGATTTCTCCTTCTCCAAGATAATATTGATAGCCTGTATCAATAGTGGTATTTATCCCAGTGTATCTATGTGAGCATTATATTTTGTTGTGTCCTACTCCTCGGTTTGGTCTAGGGCAATAGTGACATCTTCATCTTTCTTTACCCCATTTGCATGATCTTCTCTGGTAATGTCAATGATAGTATTATCAGGCCATGTTTTATTTGCAGTGTCCATATCCTTTTTAGTTGTTGTCTTTAATTCTTCTTCATTTACATCCTCACCATCAGTTATAATAATGTGCTCTGGGCTCAATTTAGCCTGATCTTCTTCATTGTGTGGCTTGTCAGTAAGAGCTAATTGTGGCTCGGGGCTTGTGTCCTTTTTAGGTACATCAAATATATTTCTCCATTCATCCTCACTTTTTTTGTCAAGATCAATTAGATGTCCTTGTAGCACTTTTTAGGATCTTAACTTTGGTGAGAACCTTTTGGAATGTAACTTCATCATTTCTTCAATCTCTTCCATCTTAGATTCAGGTAGCATAACAAAAACTAGGGCTCTTTCCCTTATATTTGTTTCTCAGAATGTAATGCAAATGTACACCTTGTTGAAATTCTATCTAGAAGTTCTTTAGGAATTTTACCTTCAAACTATATTGGTACATATTTGAATATGCACATTGTTGTGATGATTGCCTCCTCTAACTTATTCTGATCCTTGGGATCCAGTGTTAGCCATTTCCTATTCTTAGGGTCTGTTATTGAACCTGACTTGATGGTAGCTGCACATACCTCATAAATTATGGTAGGGAACTTATTCTTAATAGGTTGTTCATCCTATTTAGTGTCCTCTATGTCTTCCTTAGTTCTGATGAGTCTCCTTTTTTTTGGTGCCTATTTCCCGGCTTGAGGCTTTCTCTTGTAAGTCCTCACTTTTCCTTTCTTAACCGGTGATGTAGTTGTAAATTTTTTTGTCTAACTTCTAGTCCTTGATGTAGTAGTGGTCCTTGGTTTCTTTGCTAGTGGAGGTGGTGCATTGGACTTTGTAGATTCAGAGTCACTCAATTTTTCTTCTTCACCGACGGGTGACTGTCGCTCGATGTCATCCTTTTGTTCTGACTCTTCATCATTTACCAACAACTTTTTCTTTAGTGTCTTTACCATTTTCTCTTTATCTATATCAATTTTCTTCACAACTAAGCCTATTTTTATTCTTTCCTTGGCTTCTTCATAGGTTCCAAACCTAGGTTGTGAATTTTCCACTAATTCATTTATTAATGTTCCAATAGCATTGGTGGCTTGATCTATGTTGACTTCATAGTCAAGTAGTGCTAACCATGCTAGCCTTGGTACAACTGGTTTGATAAAGGTGTTTTCAGTATCCACCATAAAGAAAATGTCAGTCTTATACTTTTCTACTAGTTGTTATGGTATTCTCATTCTTTTCTACATTCTTTCCTTAAATCCAGTGAATTATTCATCAAAAACTAACACAAAGTTGTCACCTAGTGAATTGATGAATTCATTGATTTGTATGGTCACTGGTCAGGTGGTATCCCAGTTGACATTTCCTATAGATGGAAAGAAGTTCTAAAAGTAGAAAAATGTACACATTAAGAGCAATCTGAACTTACATGAATTGGACTTTGTGGACCTGATTTTCCCCATGTTTTCATCTAACTTCTTTAGTAGAAACTCAGATAGATCTAATTGTAGACCTTTCTTTGCAATATTATAAGCAATGTCAACTATTCCACATGCTATGTTGTTTATCCTGCTGGATTGGTATATCTTATATCTTAGCACACATTCATCGAACTTGAGTTCTGGATTGATGATGGTGTTAACCTTAAATCCTCTATTATCCCATACAACACCTATCATCTTCTCTATCTCGGGATGAGAAGGGTGTTTGAGAGCCTTGTCCTTGTCGATTATAGGATAACTGGTAACAGTGTGTATCACATCTCTGGTGATCGGTTTTGGCTCATCTAGCCACATTTTTTGGTTGTACACTCTACTCATCACTACCCAAATCCATTCGGTGTTAAACTCCCTTGAGAACATTAGGGTACAAGTTATCCCTTTGACCTCAATGTGTTTATGTTCCTCCTTGATGGTTTTTCCAGTGTAAAGCTTCTTGTAAGCTTGATCAACTTCAAGATCTCCTATCTCGACGGTCTTGCAATGTATGTAGGATGAACATCTTCAATTAATAAAACCCTAGGTGGAATTCTAGAGAATGCACCAGTGTCATCGGGTTGCGAAGCAACCTCTAGACAGATTTTATATTTAGGTTTTTCTGAAGTGGAGTTCTTGATCAAATTAACCTTCTTTTCCTTAGCATTCTTGATCTTGGTTGCACGGGAAGTGGCGAGGTCTTCAATGCATTTTACATGATTACCGATGAGTCTTAGGTTACATTGATTAACTTGGTTTTCATATGTACACCAACAATTCTCTGTATGCTCTGACAACTTAGCATTTGTATGTTAACCGATGCTTTTTGGTATGCATTAATCGACGAGATTGAATTTATAGAATCATAACAAGTAATACCATAGTGCATCTTTAATCATGCTAGTTTGGCATTTTAACTATGTATAATGGAACTGATGTAAAGTATAACTTAGTATAGTGTAGTTCCATACTTACTTGTCCATCTTAGGTGGGGGTGATGATGTCACTAGATCCATTGGATAAGGTTTCACCAGTTGCATTTCTTGGTCCAACATCAACAGTGTTTGTGGCTTTCCTCCACATTTTGTTTTTCATCTTTTGAAAGTCTTCAATGGTGTTTCCATTGGCAAAGATGCTGGTCTCAGTCACTCGGTCTCTGTAGACCTTTCTTAGATGACCAACTTTATGATAGTGTAAACATGCCATTCCAGGGTTAGTCCAAATCCTAGACTTTCTCATCCATTTTCTCATGCAGTTTGCATCTATGTGTCCAAATCTTCCACATGCTGTGTAGTTTGCCCATGTATTTTAATCCCAAACATATGAGTTACCAACTCTTTTAGGTTGATAAGAATTTTCTTGATCTTTAGGCTTCCATGCTTAATTTTTCTTCTTCTTGCATTCAAGAGATGTGTGCCCATGCATTTTGTAAGTAGGAAAATATTTGTCTATGTAGGTTTCCTTCTTTGGTTGTTTCACCTCATATTTACATTCATATGCTTTATGTCCTTTCTTGTTACATTTATAACAATTTCCTATGAATGAAGGTGTGGATTTAGGAATACCTTTTATTTTTCTCCTGCAGATATTTGATGTGTGGCCTGGTTTTCCATAGTGATTGCATGACTTCTTTCTTGGTCTTAGATTTTTGTATACATTATTTGGATCAGCTTGGTATGGTGATTCTCCATTCTTGGTATACCCTAATCTGGTATTGTTGTTGACTCTTCTTTGTCCATCCAAAAAATCATCCATCCTTTTTGTGGTTTCTTCATCTCTCTTGATCATGTCATTGTGTTGTTTCTGAATTCTCACTCCATGCTTTAGTCTTTCATTTTATTCTCTTAGCTCACCAATAGCTTCCAACTTTCCATTTAGTTCTATGTTCATTCGGTTTGCCTCCTGACTCATATGAATAATCTGACTGGTGATCTCATGATGATGTTCAGTAAGTATTTGTATTTCTGACTCTTTCTCTTGTATCTTTTCAGTAATTTTCTTCCTGTCATCAATAGCTAGTGTTATTTCTTTCTCAGATTGTCTAGCATTATTCATAACTTCAATCATTCTTACCATTTGTGTTTCTTGACCGATTTGCAGTGATTTTACTTGTCCAGCCATATGTTGATTGATTTTATTTAGGTTTGTAATGATTCCTTCAAATGTGTCTGATGTGTTGCTTGATGTAGATCCTAAAGACTCAAACAAATAAGGTATCTCTTCTTCATGATAGTCTATTTCATTATAGCGAGATGACATAATCTTTCTTTCATCCAACAACTATCTCATCTTGACTCTAGCTTCTTTATATTGCTCATAGAAGATCTGTATCTATAACTTCTGATTCTCAATACTCTTGTCTATCTTGTACCTTTCCATTATATGATCTTTTCTCTTAAGTCTTTAAACTTTTCAAAATAAGAGATCTAGCTCTGATACCAATTGTTGGAAATAATGGAATAGTGTGTACTGAGAGGGGAGGGGTGAATCAGTACCCTCAAAAATTTTATTACTTAACCTTTATCCTTTTAGTAATCAATTGTATTACCAACCATATATGCTATTCTATCTTTGTGTATGTTATATCAAATTAGAAACTCAATTAACATGTAAAACATTCATAGAAACATTCATGAAATGTATAGACACATGACACAAGATTTGGTAATGCAGAAAACCCCTGTTAAAAGGTAAAAACTATGGTGGGGGATGAAACCCACAAAGATTCACCATCTGTAGAATGGAAGGGGTGGGTTAAGGCTTACAATTTGATCACTTATGATGATCTACAATTTTAGGAGTATTATGTAGAGACTATTTAAGGTATAATCTATTAAGAGCTTTAGCAACACTGTTTAGTGTGCACTTGGTTAAGAAATTTAAAAAGGATTTTTAAATCCACCTTTCTCAAGGATTTCTTCTATTTTCTACACTTGTTAGAATGTAGTCAAAAATATTCAATGACCTCAGTATTGTAGCATTCTACAATTGCTGATTACATATCCAATAAAGATTACATGTATATTTATCACCTATTATGATTGATCAATACCTCTATTCTGCTCGCTAGCCTTAGTTCTTGTTCTTGATAACTAATTTCATCCTTGGCTATTCTTCTGTATAAAATCTTAGTCTAATCAATAAATGTTCTCCTCAGCTACAATCCTCATTAGACACATGTGTTCTGATAAATTACATATCTATTTATACAATGAATTTGACCTCTATGAGTTTCACGTATTACAACAATAACTGTATGACCAAAGGTTTACAACTTGACCTTGATCTCCTAGTTTTCATGTTTTCAATCACTTAGACTGATTTAAAAAATTACAATTACATTGCTTGTCCCCCAAGAAATGGATTTAAAGATAAATAAAAAGCTAAGTATAAAACACAAGTATTTTATCTGATGTGGAAGTCAGATCCACATTTCTTAGGATTCTAACTGTCTCTCGATAGATTGGTGCTTGGGTTTCTCTTTGGTCTTTCAAGTTCCTCTATCATCTGTTCTTTTGGTTTGCACTATAATTTGTTTTTTAGGTTTCTCTGTGGGGTTTCCTCTGTCGGGTTTGCTTGTAACATTTTCAGGTTGCACTGTGTCGTCGGGTTCCCTTGGAATTTTCTGTCAGGTTGCACTAAACCCGACTTTCGGTGTTGGTGTTACCAATGGTTTCAAAATGTTTTTCCTTTCATACTAATGGAAAAATATATCTTCATAAGTAATACTGAGAGGGGGGGTGAATCATTATTACAACACTTTTAACTTAAACTTAATACATTCCAACTTAACTAGATGATTGTTGAAATAAAAAGAACATAAACATAAAAAACACAACTCATAACACCATGAATTTTTCTTCGAGGAAACCTTGGCCAAGGGAAAAACCTAGTAGGGATGGTACCCACAAATTGTTAGTAATAACTAAGAGGGGGGGGGGTGTGAATCAGTGGCCTAAAAATTTATCCTTCAAACGTAACCACCAATCAATAAACCTCAGATTATTATGTCCCTACAAGATGCATGCCATGAAATACTAATATTGATTTAACTGTCCGTCGGTGTTCTTTGTCAATCCTTATTCTTTCTTGATTACCAATAAGCAGTATAGCTATTTACCGAAACTCAGTAAATAAGAAAAGTATACCGATCAATCCAGTGTTAACTATGTCAGATACATAACAATAAAGAAATGAATCATACACACATAACACATGAATTTTTAACGTGGAAACCTTGTTAAGGGAAAAAACCACTGGGACCGGTTCCCCAAATTTTCACCCTTCTGAAGTGAGCCCTGTTAAGAGCGAACCCTATTAAAGGTTACGAACACACTGTTAGGTGTGACCTTGTTAGAGGATTTTATACATAGAGGTTGTCACTTAGTATCGGGCATCTAATGCTGCCAGCCTTGAATCAGCCTCTCTTAGAATGTCAATAGGCATTAGGCATATCTAATGCTACTTTCATGAATCAAGCTTTTTGGCACTCCTTGAGATGTACCTCAATATATAGAAGACTGTTAAGTCCTACTCGGTTAAGAGACTTGATGCTTCAATGGTTAAACTGAAACACTAAGACATGTTCATGTTGCAACTTTGAATTGCAAATTTTTAGATCTATTTAAGTACATTACCTCTCTAAACAATATGTTAATTCAATCCTTTGTGCTCCATATTTTTTTCTCTGTGATGCTGTGATCACTGTTCATCGGTGTCTGCAGAATTCCTTAGCTCTCCTTAAATTTGATTGATCAGGACTGTATGAAGTTATTTTTCATTATTTTCTCTTCAGCATCCTCTTTCTATTCACTCCCCTTAATCCCATTCGTAAATGAATTAAGCTTGTCTCTTATATAGACATGATATTCATTGTTTCTTGATTCTTATTTTTTTGATTCTTGGCATGAAAAACAATCCAGCCAATTAGATTTAAAGAGTAACTCCTGATTTGTCTTGTAGATATCTTCTTGCCAACTGTACAAATCAGATTTAAATCAATCACTTATCTCTGGTCAAATAAAACAAAGTAAACAACTAGTTACGTCCTTATTTAGCTCTGCCAGCTAGATATTTTGTCATTTTTTGAACTCTCTGTTCTGTTGGTCACCTTTGCAGTTAGTTGTTGGTACCAATTAAGTCCTTATTTAGCTCTACCAGCTAGATATTTTGTTGTTTTCTGAACTCTCTATTCCGTCGGTCACCTTTGCAGTTAGTTGTTAGTGACAATTGATAGTTCTGTTAGTGAGACTCCAGTTAGCTTTGTGATCTCCGTTCATTAGTGTTGTTTGTCACTTAGTGAATACATGAATTTTATGTATTGCTAAAAGCATAACCTTGGTTCCTTTGGTTCTCTGACATCTTTGGCTTTATGTATATGACCGTACAGATGATATCAAGTTGACATCAATAACAATACAAATCATTAACTGATTTAAGGCCTTGCATTATCTTCAACTTGACATTATCAAACATTTAATAAGTTACATGTCATCAATCTCTCCCTTTGGTATTGATGGAAATATACTATATTATCACACTATACTATTTCTAATACAATATGAAATACAATAGTTTAGTTTCATCAAACTACCAATCTTTTTGTTTTGATAACCGATAAATGTCTGACCATCGATAATCTCTGTTTTAGCTTAGATTTGATTCTTGCAGCTCTCTCTATTCTGATGTGTTGAGTTCTTTCCTTGTGTCAATTTTTCTCCCTTTGCTATTCTTTCCTTTTGATGTCTTTCTCTCTTGTATGCAACTCTCCCTTTGTATAATATTTCCATATAATTTCTCTCCCTAAGAATATAATCTCTCTCTGTTGGAGTAATGTGCTAATAGATACTTTCTCCTTTTCCACAAGGATGTGATAATATGGATATTTTGATGACATTATTTTTCCATTATTATACTCAGAGAAAAAACACAGACAACAAGCATTACCGGCAGACAAGCATCACCGGAAAACCACAAGCAGTACCGGTAAAATGCAAGCACACCCGACATAACAAAGATTTTTTAGAAAAATCTAAGTATAAAATTGACAAGCATCACTGGTGAAGACAAGCATCACTGGTGAAGACAAGCATCACCGGCGACACAGTTTCTAGAACAACCCGATAGGAATAGACAAGCATACTCGACAACATGTTCAAAGAAAGGAACACCAACGACCAAGAACACCGACCGTCAGAACCGACAGTCAGAAAAGCCGCAAATTGTGGATCTAATTTATACACGACAGATAAAGCAAAGTTATTCTATTTTGTAGAATTGTTTTTTGTTTTTTATGGTCATGCAAGCTTTATGTAAATGCTTTAAAGCATCCTAACAGATCTAAAGCATATCTAACTACAGATCAAGATCAAGTTGTATATCTTGAATCTAGAGTTAACTTGCGAATGCATGAATCAAGAATTGAACCTAAGATAGTATAAATAGATGTTCATACTCAATTGTGAGTACATAAATTATTTATAATTGATAGAAGGAGCAGAAGGCAGAATTCATGCAAAAGATCAGAAACAGAATACATCAGTTATCAAGAACACACAGAGGCTACCGATAAGCAGATAAAGGTAATACTCAATCATGGAAGGATGATTAATATTATTTTTGGAGCTTTAGAGGATCTATTATCAAGAAATTGAAGATTTCATATTCCATCAGATCAAAGACCTATGTAGTTTCATTCTAACAAGTGCATCACATCTAAAATCATTTTGTAGAAGGAGGACTTAACTGTCCTTTTTAAATCTCTTAACAGAGTGCACACTTAACAGTGTTGTTGAAAGCTTCAAATGAAGTAGATCTTAACAGGTCTCTACTGTAATACTCCTAACAGGGTAGGTCATCAGAAGTGACCAAAATTGTAAGCCTTAACCGGCTCTTCTTATTTGCAGATAGTGAAGTTTGTGGGTAACAATCCCCACTGCAGTTTTTACTTTCTTAACAGGAGTTTTCTGTGATATCATATCTTGTTTCATGTGTTATCTAATTTCATGAATGTTTCTATTATTGTTACATATCAAAAGGAATGTATGATATGCTTTCATATGCATAAAGAAAGATGAACAGATAGATAAGTTAAATTACAAACTGATGACTAAGGGTTAATGGGCTAACCAAGAAAAGTTTTAGAGGTACTGATTCATCCCTCCCCTCTCAGTACAAATTATCTCAATATAATTCCAACATATTTTCTCTCCCTTTGACAACAATTCCAAAAAAGTATTTTATTGGTATATGACATTAATGTCTAGCAATATTTTGTTTCCTATTCATAATATATTCCTTGACTTCTCTATCAATAATATGTCAATATGCTTTGGTGCTCAGTGCTGATATATACCTGTCTGTATATAGATGTAGCTTTGAAGTTCATCTCTTTGCTTGCATCAATCATGAATGATATTTTGATAATATGTAGGTTGATGCAGCGTTCAGTCATTTTACTAACTAGTAGACAAGGGTTTGACCCCTAGTCTCTTTCTCAAGCACTCAAATGCATCCTTGGGTAGTGGCTTGGTGAATATATCAGCCAATTGTTCTTTTGATTGCACATACTCGAGTATCACCTCGTTTCCCTGAACTTGTTCTCTTAAATAATGATACTTGATGGAAATATGCTTTGTTTTAGCATGCATGACTGGATTTTTGGAAATGTTAATTGCACTTGTATTACCACAATAGATAATTACTGGTTCTAGGATCTTCATATGCATACCTTCTAGTAATTTTTTGATCCATGCAATGTTTGAGAAATTTGCAGTAGCAAAAACATACTCTTCTTCTGTAGTAGATTGTGAGATGCATCCTTGTTTCTTGCTGATCCATGTGACAAGTCTATCCCCCATGAAGAATGCTCCTCTAGTTGTGCTCTTCTAGTCATCAATATTCCTAGCCCAATCAGTGTCGGTAAAGACCTAAAGTTCAAATTTGCCTTCTATTCTATACCATAAGCCATATTCCTCAGTATTATTCAGATATCGTAAAATTCTTTTCACAGCAGTCATATGTGATTCCCTGGGGTTAGCAGAAAATCTAGCAACAATTCCTACTGCATGTGCAATATTTGGTCTAGTGTGTACAACATACATGAGTTTTCCAATCATTGATCTGTATAAAGTCTGATTTACCTCTGTTGTCTTGTCCTTCTTTTTCAACTTACATACAATAGCCATCAGTGTTCTAACTAGTTTGGATTCTTCCATCTTGAATATTTTTAGGACCTCTTTAATGTATTTGGAATGTGTAATGAAAATACCTTCACATTATTGCATGATCTATAGACCAAGACAGAACTTGATCTCTCCAAACATAGACATCTCAAAATCTTTTCTCATCTCATTAGAAAATGATTTTCATAGCATATCATTGCCTCCAAATATGATGTCATCAACAAACATTTCAGCAACCAAAGTGTTAGCATCAATATCTTCCTTCAAATAAAGATGATGTTTTCACTAGTCCTTACAAATCCAATACTTATAAGATAGGAATGAATTCACTCATACTAGGCTCTAGGAGCTTGTTTTAATCCATACAAGGCTTTATGAAGTCTACATACCATGTTTCTCTTGTCTGGATCTACAAACCCTTCTGGTTGTTCAATGTATACCTCTTCTTCAAGTATTC
>MU227366.1:890393-901708 GCA_018584345.1 Thuja plicata
CATAGTCAATACCTTCCTCTTGTGCATACCCCTTGCATACTAGTCTTGCTTTATTTCTTGTGACTTCTCCATTCTCATTCAGCTTATTCCTGAATATCCATTTTGTATCGATGACATTCTTGTCATCGGGTCTTGGCACAAGTGACCATGTCTTGTTATTTTCAATCTTCTCAATCTCATCATTCATAGCACTTATCCATTCTTCATTATCAAGTGCAACATTGACAGATTTTGCCTCAAACTCACAAATTAAACAATCTGAGTTTAAGGACTTACTTCTTGTTCTTGTACTAGCTTTATTATCTCCTATGATCTGGATCTCTGGATGGTTCCTTCTTACATATCTTTCAAGTACAGGTTCAACTCTTTTTTTATCAGCTTGATCATCATTTTATCCTTCATTTTTTTCTTCATCACCTTGCACATTATTTTGATCATTATCCTAACCATTGGTATTTGTAGCCTGACTATCAGTTGCAACATTTTGTTGTTATGGAATTAAGAATTGTTGCTCGGGAGCTCTACATTGTTGGAAGGGTAGTGTGTCAGGTTCCTCATTGTAGTCCTCTGGTTATTTAGTGCTTTCCTGTTCATTCTTCTTTGCAAATTTATCTATCTTTACATTTGCACTTTCAATAATTGTGTTAGAGGCTTTGTTTAGACATTTATAAGCCTTTCTCTTTGTAGAATACCCTAGAAAAATTATTTCATCACTCTTGGAGTCAATTTTTCCATTTCTACCATCTTTTAAGATATAACATTGACTGCCAAAATTTTTGAAATAACTTACATTGGGTGTGTATCCATACCATAGCTCATAAGGTGTCTTTTTGGTATCTTTCTTCAATTGTACTCTATTTAGTGTGTAAACAATAATACTGATAGCTTCCCTCCAGAAGATTTGGGTGATTCCTTTCTCTATCATCAGTGTCCTTGCACAGTCAACTATAGTTTTGTTTCTTCTTTCAGCAATTCCATTCTGCTGTGGTGTCCTTGGTGCAGAGACCTGTCTTTTGATTCCATGCTCATTACAAAAGTTAGTTAATTCATCTGAAATAAATTCCCCTTCTCTATCTAACCTTAAACATTTTAAATCCTTACCACTTTTCTTCTCTACCATAGCCTTATACCATTTAAACATCTTGAATGCTTTGGATTTATCTTTTAGAAACATAACTGTCATCATTCTAGAGTAATCATCAACAAAGAGAATGAAATATCTGTCTCCATAGTAACTCTTTGTCCTCATAGGTCCACATAAATCAGTATGGACTAATTCTAGAATTGCATCAGATATATGGGTTTTGCTTTTGAAACTAGACTTTGTCATTTTTCCTTTTTGACAATTCTTACACATGATATTGTTAGGCTTGGTCATCGTCGATAAGCCTCTGACATTTCTCTTTTTGCTAATCTTTATCATGTTTTCAAAGTTCACATGACACAGTTTTTTGTGCCATAACCATATGTCTTTGTTTGTAGCAATTAGACAAGTGGAGTCAGTATCATTCAGATAGAATAAGTTACCTTTTGTCTGCTCACCAGTACCAATCAGATTTCCATATTTATTGAAGATTTTTGCCTTCTTATTTTCAAATGCAACTTTGTGACCTGAATTATTCAACTGAGAAACACTCAATAGATTATAATTCAATCCATTTACCTAATAAGAATTCTAAAACTTTATCTATTTATCCAACATTATTGTTCCTCTACCTTCAACTGGACAAGGTGTATCATTACCCATTCTTATTGAACCACCTTTATAGTATTCAAAAGTCTCAAAATTTTGCTTATCATTGGTCATAAGGTGAGTGCAGCCACTATCTATGATCCAAACATCATTTTTTCTAATTTTAGATATGAAAGCTATTTCTACATACCTTTCTTCATCATCATCTGAATCATCTTTTACAGCCACAAACACCATCTCGATGTCTTCATCAGATTCCGTGTCAATATCATCATCCTTGCATTTTTCTAGGAAACTCACCTTCTTTTCTTTATCCTTATAGTCTCAGGTATCTCTTCTTTTTGATTGTCGGTAGCTTCTGTAATCACCTCTGTCAGATTTCTTTTCAAATGATCTATCATTACTTTTGTCATCTTTTCTTCTGTTAGTACATCTTGTAGCAAAGTGTCCAATCTCTTTGCAATTAAAACAAACAAGTGGTAATTTACCTTTGTATTTATCTTTGCCTCTCTACATTCTTATGTCCACAAGTGCTTCAATTTCATCAAGATCATTTTCTTCTTTTTTACTGTCACTATCTTTTCTCATAGTTTTTTTGTGACTTGATTTACTTATTCTCATAGAAGTTTTGAATGCAGGCTCTATGTTTGGTAAGACACTATTATCAAAGTTATTCAACTCAAATGAAATCAGTCTTCTAATTAAACTATCTAGAGTAACATTTCTATTTTCCACTGCTCTCATTTCTTGAATGATAGATACTCTAATAGAATAAGTAGGCAGTAAGGTTATTAGAATTTTACTTACCACTATATCTTCTTCTAGTACACCTCCACTCCTCAGATAGCATTGACTACCTCTTTGATTCTTGTGCTGTACTGAGTGATATTTTCACCTTCTTTCATTTTGAGATCATCAAACTTTCCTCTAAGGATTTATGCCTTGGCTCTCAAAACATTTTTGTCACCACCATGCACAAGCTTCAATTTGTCTCACATTTGCTTTGCAGTTTTGCATTCTTTGACATCTTCAAATTCAGCATCAGAGAGTGAGGAATCAAGCTCTATCATCATTCCATTGTGTTCATACTTATCTCTCATTTGTTCAACTGTTGGTGCTCCTGTGGGCAACACATATTTAGTTTCTAGGAATTGAGTAACATCATTACCAATACCTGATAAGTGGAGTCTTATCTTGCTTTGCCATGAAGCAAAATTATCTTTGTTCAACTTGGGCACATCTCGTCTGTTCATCTTGTGATCTTTGCCTTAGGTCTTGAAACCTTCCTTCTAAGAACACAAGATCTGATACCAATTGTTAGTAATAATTGAGAGGGGGGGGGGGGGGGGGGGTTGAATCAGTGGCCTCAAAAATTTATCCTTCAAACTTAACCACCAATCAATAAACCTTAGATTATTATGTCCCTACAAGATGCATGCCATGAAATACTAATATTGATTTAACTGTCTATCAGTATTCTCTGTCAATCCTTATTCTTTCTTGATTACCGATAAGTAGTATAACTATTTACTGAAACTTAGTAAATAAGCAGAGTATACCGATCAATCCAGTGTTAACTATGTTAGATACAAAACAATAAAGAAATGAATCATACACACATAGCACATAAATTTTTAACATGGAAACCATGTTAAGGGAAAAAAACACTGGGACCTGTACCCCAAATTTTCACTCTTCTAAAGTGAGTGGTGTTAAGAGCCAACCCTGTTAAAGGTTACAAACACACTGTTAGGTGTGACCTTGTTAGAGGATTTTATACATAGAGGCTATCACTTAGTATCGGGCATCTAATGCTTCCATCCTTGAATCGGCCTCTCTCTTAGACTGTCAATAGGCATCGGGCATATCCAATGCTACTTTCATGAATCAACCTTTTTGGCACTCCTTGAGATGTACCTCAATATATAGAAGATTGTTAAGTCCTACTCGATTAAGAGACTTGATGCTTCAATGGTTAAACTGAAACACTATGACCTGTTCATGTTGCAACTTTGAATTGCACATTTTTAGATCTATTTAAGTACATTACCTCTCTGACCAATATGTCAATTCAATCCTTTGTGCTCCATATTTTCTTCTCTGTGATGTTGTGCTCACTGTTCGTCGGTGTCTGCAGAATTCCTTAGCTCTCCTTTAGCTTGATTGATCAGGACTATATGAATTTATTTTTCATCAGTTTCTCTTCAACATCCTCTTTCTATTCACTCCCCTTAATCCCATTCGTAAATGAATTAAGCTTATCTCTTATATAGACATGATATTCATTGTTTCTTGATTCCTAATTTTTTTGTTTCTTGGCATGAAAAAAAATCCAACCAATTAGATTTAAAGCATAACTCCTAATTTGTCTCGTAGATATCTTCTTGCCAACTGTACAAATCAGCTTTAAATCAATCACTTATCTTTGGTTGAATAAAACAAAGTAAACAACCAGTTAAGTCCTTATTTAGCTCTGCCAACTAGATATTTTGTCATTTTCTGAACTCTTTGTTCTATCGGTCACCTTTGCAGTTAGTTGTCGGTGACAACTGACAGTTCCATCGGCGAGACTCCAGTTAGCTTCATGATCTCCATCTGTCGGGAAACACTATATTTTCTTTCATTGGGTTACTCTTTTCTTTTCTTGTCGGGCATTCTGTGGTTTTGCTTTGTCAGGAAACACTGTGCTTCCTATCATCGGGTAACACAGTGACTATTCTTCATTGCTTTTACTGATGGTATGCACTCCGTCGGTGTTGTTTGTCACTTAGTGAATACATGACTTTTATGTATTGCTGAAAGCATAACCTTGGTTCCTTTGGTTCTCTAGAATCTTTGGCTTTATGTATATGACCGTATAGATGATATCAATTTGACATCAATGACAATACAAATCATTAACTGATTTAATGCCTTGCATTATCTTCAACTTAACATTATCAAACATTTAATTAGTTACATGTCATCACAAATATGTACTAAAAGTATACTGTCCCTGTTAGGAGACCTGGCCCTATTAGGAGCTGATTATTACATTAGTACATTTCCTTGTTAGAGGAATACAAAACCTTGTTAATGGTATACCGAGCTCAGTGCTCATACAATAAAAAATATGATTTTGTTACAATTCTTTTCAAGAATGAACAATACAAGCATCTTCTATGCTTAGTTAGTTCTAGTTGTATCTCACATCACCATCTGTCTGATTCTAACATTACAATGCATCCATTCATCTATTCACCTCACATCCATACAATCTCATATTCATCACATTCTCATACTTCACTTCTCAAAAGCTCTTCATATATATGTCTTCTTATATTACTCAGTTGGCTCCCAAATACATCATAAAATATAATTAATACTTATACAAAAAGTAATTACCAAGTTGATGATCATAAACTATCAAAACATAGGTAATCCACAACCCAAATCCAACATAGCATGTTTGGACTTCGTATTATACTCCCTCAATCATCGTGACCTTCCGTCTGTGTTGTATCACTGTTACTATGTCTTCGCATGTATTCATCATATTGTAACTAACTGCGCTCAACACCAAAACATAAGAGACCTTAAAAAAGGTTTATATACATCCAAAAATAGCTTTTCCTAAGCTTGCATGTCTCCATTCATCATATACTATCTTCACTAATCAAAACTGTACTGCTATAGTCTGTAATTTTTCTTTCTGGATTTAGTCATTTTGTAATCCTTAACTCCAAAATTGTGTATGACACAAAGAGACCATCCATAAAATATATGTTTTCATAAATGACAATCCTCAAGTGTTCTAGAACACTCTTAAATGAACCACTTGCCAACAATCTCTCCCTTTGGCATTGATAGCAACACTTAGTGAAAAATGACTAAGTCTCAATACCAAAAAAAAGATATACACAACATTCTTTATCTCCTTTACATATATCTTCTCTAATCTATAAATTTTTCATATATTATCTTCTCCCCCTTTGACATCAATGGAAAAGGTATACAAAAATGTAATATACATAACAAAATTATGCCATTTCTTACCAAAAATTATACCATTTTTAGCACATCTTGGAATGAGCTCTCCAAGATCTTCACTTCCTCTAACCAAGTCTTCACCAGTATCTGACTCACATGAATCAACCCATTCAGTGCAAAAGAAGATGTCTCTTCTTCCTTTATCTTAGTAGGCATATGTTCAGTGAGGGTCTGCAATGTCTTCTCCATGTCAGGAAGATGTGTCTCAAGAATTGATAACTTAGGCGTGATTAAACTCTTCAACATACCAAATATTCCTACAACTCTCCCTTTCTTTGTATACAAAACACTTAGTTTTTCCAATACCCTAGACACTTCTCTATCTAACTCCAATATAGAGTGTGAAGAGGTCTCACAAGTTTCCATCATCTTGTCCCAAGTTATTCTGTCCTTTTCTATTATCTCCTCAATGTTTTTGAGATGTCTAACAGGATTTATACAGTAACTATATAACTTCCTTCCATGTGATACACAACTCCTTGCCTCAGATTTAGTTTTTCTCAATATGCCCAAGTCCCATGAGATAGACTTGCATATTTCTTCCAACTTCTTCTCGAGTTACTTCTTCTCCACTTTCTCTTTAGAGATCTTCTCCAAGGACTCATAGTGACTGTCAAAGTCATCCAATACTTTGTTCAAATTCTTTGCACTATCCTTTTATTGGAAAGAAAAAGGTATAGGTAGGAGTTTGTTGACAGTATCAACTTCTCTTTCCATTACCCTTGTCTTCTTCTCACCTTTCTACTCAGATCTCTCTTTCACTTTAGAAAATGTGATGACACATAGATTCATCAACTCATCCTCATCCATACTCTCAACATTAGTGTTCAGAGTCTTATATCCACTTGCTGACAATAAAGATGAAGAAACAAATGCACGTGTTTCCTATTTCTCTTCAACTTTATTCACTGTTTCCTTCACTGCTTCAACTTTGCTCACTTTTTGTTCTTCTTTCTCTTCCATTTTGGGAACAATGATTCCTTCAATGTTGGTATCCTTCTTAAAAGGATCACTATCATCTTGCAAAGTGTCCAAAGACACAGGCACACCAGAAACAAAGAAATCTAGTTGTTTCACAGTACTCATAAATTGACTAGTGTCTTCGCCCTTTGATTTGTCAAGACTTATTTCTGCCATCCTTGATGACTCACCTCTTTCAATAGTTTTAGGATTAGTAGCCTTTGGTGGTGAGGACTTCTCAATTTTAGTATCCATTAGAACCTTATACACAACCTTTTGTGTTTCCTCAATCACTTTATCATACCTTCTCCCCATTATCTTTACCAATCTTGACTTAGTTCTCAGAAAAGGTTTCAAATCATTTAATATATTTTCTATTTCTTTGACTGAAACAATAGGTAACATGTCTTCAATTGCTTTTACTCTAGTTGTTTCATCTTCTATATGTGCTAACTGTTTCCTTATTTCCAATTTCCCATAAAGTTCTTCAGGTATACTACCTTAAAATTCTAACAAGTTCTTCTTAAAAGCAAGTAAGTGATTTATTACCATGTCTTCAATAAAAAATTTATTAGATTCCTCATACCCCTCATCGTATCTGATCAAGGTGTTCAACTTGCCCTGCTCAATTATCCTCTTTTCCAGTATTTTCATGTTAGGCTTCCAAATTTCTTTCACATCAGTGGTCTTTGCTTTTGTTTTCTTCTCTTCTATCTTCTTCTTTTCAACTTCTATCCTTTGTCTCTTAGGCAGGGAGTCCTCTTTGGTGGATCTTGTGTTCCTTCTAGGTAATTATACAATTTTCTCTCTCTGTGATGTTCTCTTTGGTGGTGTAGGTGTTGTTTCAGATATATCAATCAAAGTAGAGGGTGGACTGATAACCTTCTCAACTTTTGGAGGTGGAAGGGCTATAGGAGTAATGCTTTCCAACCCATAATCTTTTTCTATCATCTTCTTTCTTACCTCTTTCATCTCCTCTTTTGTTATACCAGCTTGGCTGCTAGATCATCTACCAAGTTTTCTACTTTCCTCTTCTTTACACCTCTAGTCTATTCTTCCCTTATCTTCACTAACTTCTCTTGATAGGTACCCCATCTTTCTTTGGATGGATCAATTTATGAGGATAGAATATGTTCTACTTGCATATTCAAGACCTCAAAACTAACTTTATATCCCAAAGGATTACACCACTTCAACCTTGGTTGCACTACCTCAAAGAAAACACAATCAGTTTCAACCATAAAATATATTGAATCTTTGTACTTCTCTACCAATACCTCAGGAATCCTCTCTCTTTCCTTTATCTATCTCTGCAAGATTTTGATCATCCCAAATAACTCACCATCAACCCATGTACTGTTTTGTCTTCTATAGCTCTATATGATCTGAATTCTAATGGGTTCACTGTGCTTCCAAGCTCTAGGGTGCATACCATGAAACTTATGTACAATATGAATATATGTGTATTAATAGAGACCCAAACCTAAATTCTTTCAACTTATCCTTCTTGATTTGCCTCACATTCTCCAAGAACTATTGTGCAAGTACTTCGCAAAGGTTATATTTAATGTTTTCCTTCACCATTTTATATGCCATCAAAATCACTCCTGTTGATACCGAGTTAGGTCGAATGCTTTAATGAAGTTTATAACCTAGAATTATTGAAATCAATCTAACATCTTGCTAAAATATATCATTAACTATCATCGATCTCTTATCCCATTGTGAATGTGTTATGGTTTCCACCTGTTTGTCTGTGTTCTTCTCTGCAGCAGGGATAACACCATAGTTATCCAAACCTGTTATACCATGAATTAAGTCACTACAAATCTTCACAGGCTGATCTCCAAGCCAAATGAACTGGTCATGAACTCTTCTTTGAATGATATTAATCTATTCCTCTTTGTCAAATTTGTAAATTCCAGTCATCCACATGATACTAAGGTTCTCAAGATGTGCGAACTCATCTTTCATCTTTCCATCTTCTCCAATCATGTATTTCATCTCTTTATAGATCTCAAAGTCTCCTAGAGACTCATACTTATAGTGAATGTATGCCCTAATATCTTCAACATGTAGAATGCCATAGGGTGTTTGCAAAAATGCACCTTCAGGATCATCCTTAGTTGATTTTAATAATATTTTCTTAAACTTATACCTAGGCCTTTCAATGACATCAAATATCAATGGAGTATCCATAACCAAAGCTTTGAAAAAGATGTGAATACCTTTTATCTGCTAATTTGTGAATTTTTGCTTCAATCAAATGCTCAACGCACTTTCTTCTTTACTTCTTTTTCTCTAATATCTTTTCTCCTTAGGCTCTATTCTTCAAATGATGTTTAAACAAGTTCTTTTGATTGACCTTATACTTCACTGTATAAAGAAAAGACATAGTTCCCAATAAACTCATCTATGCACATAATCCAGTCGATTAAAAATCTGGCGATCAAAACATATAGATTTTTAAAACCATGTGATCACAGATATATACTCCACAACATCTCTACATACTCTCCCTAAGATCACAAGAGCTTACTCCTCATAATCAGGGGCTAGATAGATTTCTGATGTTTTCTTCCAATGCTCCCCCTAAGGCTATGCTTGGCCATCTAGGTTGATGTAGAAATGTGTGCATTAGGCAAATACTCTGTAGCATCTACCGACTCTCCCTGAACCAATACCTCTCTTGTTTATTTTACCTTCCATATTACCACTATTTTCATCTTATGGTTTTCTGAAATGACTCTTGAATTCATGCATGTATTCTGCAAGACTCTTACTAGTATCGCCAATATTATTCTTTGTAACTATAGGCGGTGGTCCTCTTCTGTTATCAATTCTATTGTAGCTGCAAAACTTCGCTATATGTCTTGGATTGTTACATTTTTAGCATGTAGGAGGTGGTATGTTCTTATTAACCTGCAACTTGCAATACTTTGCAATGTGCCCAGAGTTATTGCATTTGTAATATGTGATCTTAGCTGCTATTTCTTCCCTAATATAATCTTGTTTGATTCTAGATTGATCATGCTTCCTGCATTCTGATTTCTTGTGTCCATATGCATGACAATTGTTGCAATATCCATCAAAGGATTTGTAAGGAATTTTACTTCCATAGTCTCTCTTCATGTGTCCAATTTTATTGCATCCAAAACATCTACCTCTGAAAGGTTTGATATGTGCTTTAGGTTTTTCAAGATCATCAATCTTTGCTTCAGATTTTTCTTCCTGATTCTTTGAACATTCAACTTCCTTGAAGCCAACTCCAGTCATGTCTCCTTTAGGTTTCTATCTATCTCTCTGCTCATGAATCTTATCACTACTCATATGAAGTTTCTCAATATTTTTTTTTGCCTCAATAAGTTCTCCTTTTATGATCTGATTATATTTATCTAATTCTAGATATTTGTTCTTGTAGTGATCAAGTCCAGTCTTCATTTGTCCCATCTGAATATTAGCATCTTTGAAGGTTTCTTCAATTTGGTTTCTAGCATCCTTTTCCTATTTAATCTCATTAGCCATTTGAAAAGAAGTAGTTTCATGATTAAGCTTCAAAGTATCTTTCTCTACTTCAAGCTATTTTATCTGATCTGAAGTATCATTGTCTGAATCCTCTTTTATTTTATCAATAAGATCTTGTCTCTGAATCCTAGACAGTTCAAGTTGTTCCTTCAGTTTCTTGATGAATCCCTCTGCTCTTCTCAATTTGAATCTCAATTAACCATTCTCTGCTTTAACCTTATCAAGGTCTTCAAGTGTTGCTTCAAAGTTTTCCTCCAAAGAGAAATCCAACAGAAAACCCTCGCTGTCACCAATTGGGGCAAAGGATGCCGCAAATCAAACTACCCAATAAAGTGGATAGTCTATCCAATCCCAATCCAAATCTAGACTAGGGAATGTCATAACTACCGGCTAGACTGAGCTGATCCCGGGGCAGACCAGTGAGCTCAGACAATGCAGGGACACCAGTACGAGTGGAGTACTCTACCAACTCGCCCTAGATAGGGAGTTGGAGGATACGATACACATCCTCCAAAGTCACAGTGCACTCCCCAGTGGGAGACAAGAAAGTACAGGTCTCAAAATGCCATCGCTCTACCAGAGCGGAGATCAGACCCCTGTTGGTCATGATCTCAGGCATGTAACAAATCCCATAGAGTCCCAGGTCACGAAGTACTGACCTCTCATCCTCTGTGAGCTGAAATCTATAAACGAGTCCCGCAGGCCTAGACTCTCGACATCGCAAAATGCACCCAACAAACTGCAAAGAGTACAAAACACAATAAATTATCAATTTAGAATATTAAGGAACATAACAAAAGCAAAAGCAGGCAGATAATTGATAACAAAAACAGGTAGATAGTGTTAAAAAGTCAATTGCGACATTAAAACTAGACAAGTGCAGTACTTTTATGCGATTGCGGCATTTAACATACAAGTGTGGCACTCAAATGACATTTGTGGCATTTTACAAAGGCGACTACGGCACTTTTATCAAGTGCAGCTTAGAACTGGCAATTGCGGCATCCAAACCGCAATTGTGGCAAAACCGCAGGCGACTGCGACAAAGCTAAATTTTTTTAAAAGATAAAATAAATGCAATTAATGACACGCAACACGAGATAACTCA
>MU227366.1:933780-964079 GCA_018584345.1 Thuja plicata
AGATTTATCAAAGAACTGTTAAGTCCACCTTCTACAAAAGGATTTTTGTTGTGATGCACTTGTTAGAATGCAACTACAATATAAATGTTGATCTGATAGTGAATGCAATCTCTAATTGCTGATAACATATCCTGTATAGCTTACAATGTGTGTATGTAATCACCTTGAGTGATTGAGTAATACCTTGTCTCTGCTCGTCGGTAGCCTTTTTGTGTTCTCGATAACTGTTGTGATCTGTTTCTAAACTTTGCATGAATTCTCTTCTTCTTCTTAGATGCTCTCCATAGCTACTATCATTCTTTTTTTTATTACAAGTCTCTCTTATTACAAATGATGGAACATCTATTTATACTAGTTTCTAGCTCTATTCTTGATTCACGCTTTTCAAATTAACTCTAGATCCAAGGTTTACAACTTTACCTTGATCTTTAGTTAGATATGTTTTAGATGCATTAGGACGCTTTAAAACATTTACAATATGCTTTCTTGACCCTCAAGTTAAGATTTAAAACAAATAAAAACTCTATAAATAGAATTACATTGCTTTATCTGACGTGTAAAAAATTAGATCCACTTTTTGCGGGTTCTTTAACTGACTGTCAGTTCTAATGGCCGGGTTGCTCTGTCAGTCTGTTGATTTTTCTTCTCCATCGGTGTTCCTTACTTGTACTATTCTTTGGGTATGCCTTTTCTACTCTGTCGGCGATGTTATCAAAACTGTATCATTGGTTATGCTTGTCGTCGGTAAATTCTATAATTAGTATTTTCACGTTAGACATTTTGTCCTGTTGGGTATGTTTGCTGTCCACCGGTTATGCTTACTATCCACCGATTATGCTTATACCGATGACCTTCATCATGTTTTTCCCTTTAAGTGTACTTATGGAAAAACTTAATGTCATCAATCTCCCCCTTTGATATTAGTATCAAAAACTGATATGTGCAACATACTTGATGCATTAGTATGTACACCTGGTATACTTCTTCCTTAGTCATGAAATGACTCCCCCTATGCATATGCTGGTAAGTGTAATTTTATGTACATATCTATCTTGTTGTACATACATTATACATATCCTCAATGTATTTTGTACATATGTATACATTCCTCCTTTTTCTTACTAAAGTATATTGTACATATGTATACATTCCTCTTTTGATAATGAGGGCAAAGGTACTTACATCTTTTCAAAAATGTGAGAGTGTGAGGCTTTGATTTGCTCCATCATTTTCTCCCATTTCTCCTTTAAATTCTCAAGAGCCAAATTCTTAAGTGATATCCTCACATGCATGTCATATATGCTATCTACAACAGACATCTCTGGGGTCGTGATTAAATTTCTTGCATCTGTAATATACTGTTGCAGAGTAGTGAGGTTTGGAAAAATTTGAGCTTGTATCTCTGCAACCTCATTTCTAAATTGAGTCTCTACATTTCATATTTCTTGTCTCAATCTATTTACTTATGTTATCTTTTCATGATGTAGATTTATGGTGTTTGCATCAGAGGTTAAACTTAGTGCACTTGCTGTTAGATCTGAATCTAATTGTGACAGCTTTTCACTATTTTATTTAGTGAAATTCTCTAATGTGTATAATTTCTAAACTAAGGTAACAACTTCAGCAATTGTAGGTTCTAATTCACTTACTAGTTCAGATAGCTTTACCTTGTTCTCTGCCACTTCTTGGCTGATCTTCTTAATTAGTTTATGTTGATATTTCATTTCTTCCTGTTCTTCCATTTCCTTCTCTGCATCTACATTTTGATTTGTGATGGCGTCAGTAAGAACTACTATTTGTTCCATGACTGATGTGTTATCCTCAATTTTGACATCTAGAACAATTTTTTGTAGAATATCCCTTGCCTGTTCAAGTGCTTGGGCTTCCCTATATGCCTTTCTCATTTTCTCTTGAATTGCCTTTCTTTGACACATCACTCCAAACTTTTGAAGTGTTTCAGTATCTAAAGTAGATACATCCCACTTGGGTATTTCTATTACCTCATCAAGTGTGATAGCCAAGATATCTTTCTTCAATGCCTTCTTCTTTTTCTTCTTTGGATGGGAGGCAGATTGGTGTACTACCATTTGTAAACCTTGAGATTGGATTGATTTGGTGGGTGAGGGTCGAGAAGATGAAGCATCTTGTTGTTTCTGTTCTGAGTCCACTGGCTGGTTTTGTGAAGATGTCTCCTCATTTGCCTTGGGTGTATCAAAAAATTTATCTTCCTTTTCTTCCTTGCTTTCATCCCATTTGACTTTGTCACTCTTATCTTTCTCTTCAACCTTTCTCAATATTTCATTCATTTTGTTATCTACTCCTTTGTCTTTTTCAGTAGACACTTCTTGTTGAGTGTCAGTTGCATCTTTTAGTTCTGTATATGTATCCTTTTGAATATTTGATACATTTGTATTTCCATCATTTCCTGTGTCCTGGGGTATATTATCATCTTTTTTAGATGATTTCTCCTGACTTGATTCAATATCAATAGCATCAATTAACATATTCATGTTTGTCGATGTATTGACTTCTGCATTGTCAGTAGTTGTTTCCTAATGGTCGGTATTGCCCTGTGCAGTATTGATGTCTTCATCTTTTTGCACTTCTTCTGCAGGGTTTTTTCATGTAATATCATTTACAATGTTATCTAACCATGATTCGTCATTGATATCATCAGTTATGTTACCTTTTGTTGTCAAATCTTCTTTGGTAATTTCTTCTTCTCCGCTCAAGTCAATATGAAGTGGACTTGGTGGATTTTGACTATCCTCACTTTGAGTGTTGTGAAGAGTAGTGTCTGTCCATACTTCATCTACAACATCAGTATGTTTGGGGCATGTTGGGTCACTCTCTTCTTTATCCAGTTCCACAGATGAGTCATCTTATATATCTTCAATGATGATTTGTTCCTTCTCCGGGCTAGCTTCCTTAGTGGGCTTTTTGAGTATCTTTTACCACTTCTTAATGCTATTTTGATCAAGATCAATTATCTTACCCTTGAGAAATTCATATGCTCTCATTTTTGGTGAGAACTCCTTTTCATAGTTCTTCATCATCTCAGTAATTTCTTCTTTATTTGTGTCAGGAGGCATAAGAGTTACAAGTATTCTTTCTCTTATTTCCTTTTCCTGATGTAGTGCAAAGGTCCATCTGGCTGACAATCTCTATGATAGTTCTTTGGGAACGTCATATTCTGAGAATTCCAGTGGAACATAATAATGTTTGCACATTTTTGTAATTATTGCATCTTCAATCTTATTTTGATCCTCTACATTGAATTTTAACCATTTCCTAATGCTAGGATCAGAAATAGACTGTGATTCTGAAATATTCTTGCATATTTTATCAATTGTTGTAGGCACCAAAGGTTCTTTTTCCTTTTGTACTTCTACATCACAATCATCCATAGCTAATTCTTGTAGATCTTCTTGAGTTCTAGTCATCTTCCTCCTTTTGGTCTTTCTTACTTTTGGAGGAGCTGGTTTTCTCTTGTATATCTTCACTTTTCCTTTCGGCAATGGTGAAGGAGTTGACTATTTTGTAGTGTAGCTTCTTGTTCTTGAAGCAGCTGTTGTTCTTTCTCTTTTGGGTGTAGGAGGAGGTGGAGAATCTGACTGTGTTCCCTCTGATTCATTCTTTTCCTCTTCTTCACCGATAGGTGACTGTCCTTTGGTTTATTCCTCCTTACCCTCTGTTTCTTCTTCACTTACTTTTGTAACTTCAAGTTTCTTGGTCAAGGTTTTGACCATCTTGTCCTTCTTGTTTATAATCTTCTTGACAACAAGATCTGTCTTGAGCTTTTGTTTGGATTCCTCATAGGTGCCAAACCTTGCTTGTTTGTTGTCAATTGGTTCATTCAATAGTGCCTTGATGCACTCATTTGCTTGTCCTGATTTGATATCATACTCTAAATGTGAAAGCCAGGACTTCCTAGGTACTACTGCTTGGATATACGTGAAATCAGTATCTACCATAAAACATATGTCCTCTTTGTGTTATTCTATTAAAATTTCAGGAATTCTTGTTCTAGCTTGCAACATTTCCTTAATGCTTTTGAAATACTCATTCATTATATCATCAAAGTCTGTTCCTAGAGACTTTATATGCTCACATATCTGTATGGTTATAGATCTGCTTGTATCCCATACTACTTTGCATATGGAAGGAAAGTATTCTTTAAAGTAAAAGAATATGCACATGATGAGGGATCTGAACTTACAAGTGTTTATTCTTGAAGATCTTATGGTGTTCATGTTCTCCTCAAGTTGATTTAACAGGATCTCTGCAAGATCCATCTTCTTTCCTTATTTGATGATTTTGAATGCTATGCTCATTGTAGTGCTTGATATGCTATTCATTTTTCTTTCTTGGAATATTTTTTACCCTACCACACATGCTCCAAACATGAGTTCTGTGTTGGTGATGGTGTTGACCTTGAGAGCTATTTTGTCTGATTTTGCACCAGTCATATTTTCTACTTCCTTTAGAGATGGGTGCTTGTGAGATTGTAGTTTTTTGGTTGTAGGATATCTAGTGACTCCATGAATAACATCCTTTGTTATTCATTTTGGATTATTTAGCCATAGAGTCTGGTTATGCATTCTGCTAAGAACTATCTTTATCCATTCAGTTTTGATAACTCTGGGAAAGTGTAATGCATTCATGAGTCCTTTCACTTCTAGATGCTTGTTCTCATCTTTCAGGTTTCCAGCTTCATCACACAGTTCCCTGTAAGAATTATCTAGGTCTAGATCTCCCAATTCCAAGATCTTACAGTGTATATATGACATTACGTCTTCTACCAGTAAAACCCTAGGCGAGATTCTGGAGAATGCTCCAGAATCATCAGGTTGTCATGCTATTTCTGGGTGCAACTTGTATTTTGGTTCAACACAAGTGCCTCTACTAATAATCTTGATCATTTTCTTCTTATCTTCCTTAATCTTTTCAACTCTTCAAGTCGATGCCATCGTGTTACAGAAATTTAGGGTATTTTGCAATTTTAACAGTGCGATCAGCAAGTGCAGGTACTTACTAAATTTTTGTGATTGCCTGTGAATCCTCTGAGTGGTGTTTAGAATCTTGCTGGAGTCACTCTTTGATTTTTCTCTTCAATCACTCTGCTGGGCTCTCTTGGTTTCTCAAAAATTGTGGGTGTGAAATGAGTTCAGCTGTCGGTCTTTTATAACTTTTGTGCCCTAAGTTGTCATTAATGTTCACCAACTCATCGGTATATAAAGACTGATTTCATCGATTGAGGCATAAATAAAATCTTTAGTGTAGGCGTAAAGTGTCGGGGTTGCTAACAGCCTTGATGACTTCATCGATGATTTTCGGTAAAGTGGCGAAGACAACTTTTGTCGGCTCAAGGATCACCAATGTTCGTCAGTTTACACTTAGCCATTTGGCCTTTTTGTAATGAGGGATACATTCTGGTAAGTAGTGTTAACCTTTCTGTGTGTGTTCACCGATGCATATTTGTACCCAATAACCAATGGTTGTTTTTCAATAATATTTACAAGTGAAAATATAGTGCATCTTTGATAATGCTGATTTTTCTATATGATCAATATGTAAATGGAACCGATGCATAATATAACTTTTTATAATGCAGTTCCATACTTGTGCAATTTAGTTGGAAATGGTGATGCCACCAGATCCATTGGATGGGGCATCATCATTTTCATTGCTTGTTCCAGCACCTTTAGTGTTTGTGGCTTTTACCCACATCTTGTTCCTCATCTTCTTGATGTCATCAATGGTATTTCCATTGGGATAAGTACTTTTTTCTGTCAGTCGGTCTTTGCAATATTTTATCACATGTCCAACTTTATGACAATGTAAACATGCCATTCCAGGATTGAACCATCCTCTTGGTCTTCTAGTCCATTTTCTCATACAGTTGGCTTAAATATGACCATACCTTCCACATGCTATGAAATTTACCCATGTGTTATAGTCCCAAACATATTAGTTGCCTTTTCTTGTTGGTTTCTAGCCATTATCAGGTTCTTTTGGTGTCCATGCCTTCTTATTATTTTTCTAGCATTCCTGATATGTATGTCCATTCATTTTTCAAGTAGGACAGTACTTGTCCATATAGGTTTCCTTCTTTGGATTTGTCACCTTGGATCTGCATTCATATGCCTTGTGTCCTTGCTTGTGACATTTATAACAATTACCAATGAAAGTAGATTGTGATTGAGGAATACCTTTCATTTTGTTTCTGCAAATGTTTGAGGTGTGGCCTAGTTTTCCACAGTGATTGCATGAAAGCTTCTTGGTCCTTGGAGTTGCATAAGCATTCTTTTGATTTGATTGATTGGATGACTCTCCATTGTCGGTGTAACCTATTCCTATGTAGTTGTTGACTCTTCTTTGACCATCAAGGAAATCATCCATTCTTTTGTTTCTATCTTCAGCTTTCTTGATCAATTCATTGTGTTGATTCTGAATTCTGACTTCATGCTTTAGTTTCTCATTTTCTTCCCTTAGCTCACCGATGATCTGTATTCTTTCAATGAGTTTAGTATTTAATATGTTTTCTTCTTGACTCATAAGAATAATCTAGTTGGTAATCTCATGTTGATGCTCAGTAAGTCTTTGAATCTCTGATTCTTTTTCTTGTAGCTTTTCAGTTATTTTCTTCCTATCATCAATAGCCAATGTTCTCTCTGATTCAGATTTTGTTGAATCATTCACGACATCAATCATTTTTACCATCTGAGTTTCTTGACCGATCTGTAGCATTTTGATTTTCTCTGTGAGATGTAGATTGACTCCTTATAGACTTGTGATCTCTTCTATTGATGTGTCTGAAGCTTTGCTCGTTGATGATTCAACATTGTTGAAGTAATCTGGGATCTCGTCTTCTTGATAATCTTTTTCATTAAGCCTAGTTTCCATGATCTTTCTTTCATCAAGAAACTTCCTCATGCTTACTCTCACCTCTTAATACTGCTCATAGTAAATCTGAATTTGCAATTGCTCATTCTCAATAGTCTTGTCCAGTCTGTACTTTTCCATCGTGTGGATCTTTCCTCTTAAGTATTTAAGCTTTTCAAGAAAGAGACTTAGGTCTGATACTAATTGTTGGATTTATTGGAATGTTGTATTGAGAGGGGAGGGGTGAATCAGTACCTCTAAAAAAATTTCTGTGATTGGCCCATTAACCTTTGTGTCATAAAATTTGTATATGCCTATCTATATGTTCATCTTTGATTATGTATGTGTGATCATAATATGAGTTCTTTATATGTATAAACATTCAAAAAACATTCATGAAAACAAATAACACATAACACATGATATGATATCACAAAAAACTCCTGTTAAGAAGTAAAAACTGTGGTGGGGATGTCTACCCACAAAACTTCACTATCTATAGATAAGAAGGGAGCTGGTAAAGGCTTACAAATGATTACTTTTGATGATCTACCCTGTTAAGAGTATTAGAGTGGATACCTGTTAGGATCTACTTCATTTGAAGCTTTAGAAACACCGTTAGGTGTGCACTTTGTTAAGAGATTTATCAAAGAACTGTTAAGTCCACCTTCTACAAATGGATTTCTATTGTGATGCACTTGTTAGAATGCAACTACAATATAAATGTTGATCTGATAGTGAATGCAATCTCTAATTGCTGATAACAGATCCTGTATAGCTTACAATTTATGTATGTAATCACCTTGAGTGATTGAGTAATACCTTGTCTCTGCTCGTCGATAGCCTTTCTGTGTTCTTGATAACTGCTGTGATCTATTTCTGAACTTTGTATGAATTCTCTTCTTCTGCTTAGATGCTCTCCATAGATACTATCATTATTTTTTTGATTACAAGTATCTCTTATTATAAATGATGGAACATCTATTTATACTAGTTTCTAGCTCTATTCTTGATTCACGCTTTTCAAATTAACTCTAGATCCAAGGTTTACAACTTTACCTTGATCTTTAGTTAGATATGTTTTAGATCCATTAGGATGCTTTAAAACATTTACAATATGGTTTCTTGACCCTCAAGTTAAGATTTAAAACAAATAAAAAATTTATAAATAGAATTACATTGCTTTATCTGACGTGTAAAAAATCAGATCCACCTTTTGTGGGTTCTTTAACTGACTGTCGGTTCTAATGGTCAGGCTGCTTTGTCAGTCTGTCAATTTTTCTTCTCCATCAGTGTTCCTTGAACTATTAGTCGGGTATGCCTTTTCTTCTCTGTCGACGATGTTCTCAAAACTGTATCATCGGTTATGCTTGTCGTCGGTAAATTCTATACTTAGTATTTTCACGTTAGACATTTTTCCTGTCGGGAATGTTTGCTGTCTGTCGATTATGCAAACTGTCTGTCGATTATGCTTATACCGATGACCTTCATCATGTTTTTCCCTTTAAGTGTACTAATGGAAAAACGTAATGTCATCAGTACCCTTTCCTCTAGTACAAGTTCCTCCATCAATGATAAATGGAACAAATCTAGCCCCATTTTCTCAAGCTCTTGACTTATATAATATGCCTGCACAACTGGGCTAGAGATAGTTATCATATGATATGATTTGAAAAATTAATCTAAAATTTTATCACCTTCAATGAAAATAAACAATTTGGTTCCACAACCCTTGGCTCCTTGTTACAATTACATGTGTCTTGGTTTGAGTTCATTCTGTTTGAATCAACTTTTTCCTCATCTCCACATAACCCATTGGAATTCTTGATAAGATATATCAAAAAATCTACCTCTATAGTTTTTTCCTTAGGAATTTCCTCATCTGTATTGCCTTGATTTAAAATAATCATCGAAATATCTTCCCCAACCACAATCATATGTTCTAAATGATTATTTTTAGAATCATTCAATGCATCTTTCCCTCCATCAACCACATCATGAGGTTTTGTATAGACAAAAATAGTTGAGAAGTGGTGTTAGCAAAAACATTCTCTCCCATAATATTCATAATCTTCTCTGACAAAAAAATCTCCCTTGTCTCTTTTTCCTTTCCTATTCTTGATGCATTCAAGATCTTCATGACCATAGCTCATACCTATTTTTTACCTCACTGGTTGTTCTTCCACCTCCACCAATTGCATCCATATACTAACATTTGTACAAATCTTGACCTCCTTTGGAAGGGATGTAACATGTTTCCAAAAGATGCAAATCCTTGCATACATACTATAATTTTTTCTTTCGACACCCTCATCTACCTTAATGAAGCGTCCAAGTATATTCCCCAGATTCTCAAGAGTTTCTAGATCCCAGAATTCAAATGATATATTATTAAACCTAATTTAAACCCAAAATTCCTCTATCTCCTCCTTGAGGGGATTGAAGTTGGGTATCTAATTTTTTATATAAAACCCCAATCCCCCCATCAGATATGACCCGTGATTGAAGATATATTGTTTACCCAATCTTGACCCACAAATCACCAAGAAAAATCTATTTGAAAATATTTTCAAGTCAACTTTGTAAGCCCACTTCTCCTCACACCATTTTTTACCCTAGATAGAGCTGGCCATTGACCAACCCACTTCATGAAGAAGCCTTTCTCTTACAACCATTTCACTTCCGAATTCAAAGCATGGTATTCTTCATAAACCAAAGTAGACCATTTTTCATCATCTTGAATTCATACCTGCGAGTAGCTCTCTCTCGCTATGTAGTCAATGAGATTCCACACCTTTTTTCCACCTTCTTCCACATCCCATTAGCTATCTAGAGACATTGAAACCCCTTATGACTTAGAGATCACTGGTTTCTATCCACAACACATTTTCTGTTTATTTGGAGTTTGTGTATCCTTTTAGAGGGTCACCACTATTTTAATCTACCATTCCTTCTGACTCATTTCTTGTCTAATTCACCCCATTTCCAATCCCTAGAGAGTCATTTCAACCAAAAACCTATTGACTTCTCAAACCCTTGATTGCACCATCATTATTTCTCATCACTGCTCCCAACAAATGTCAATTTTTATCTATTATACTTCCTATTTTTTTAAGAAAATAATTGAAGCTTCATAAACCATCAAACTATTAAAATCAATCATGTAGAAGTCTTATCAATCAAAATTTTCATGCATTCCAATAATGGAATTGATAACTATGCTAATTAGTAAAATTTCATGTCAAAAATAAAAAGAAGAAAATCACTTATATAACAACTAAATTTTCCAATATGTAGTTTTTTTTAGAAAAAAAAATGAACAATCCAAACTCTATAAACATTTATTTCCATCAAATAGAAAACCAATTGTACTTAGGCAAGAATACAACCTTAATAATTTTTCATTTTCATGAAAGATTTCATATCATGATTCAAATTATTTACCCAACCAAAAAAAACAAAACTTTTTCTTGATCAAAAAATGATCTAGGAGAGTTCAAATGTAGTTGTCACAAGTGATAATGGAAAATATTGAAAAATCTAATTTTAAATATTTTCTATGTTCTAAGAGATTGGAATTTCAAAGATCTTCAAAGTAGAATTTGGGTTTGAAATTTTTGACAATCCTTTAGCTCAATTATTGAAGTTATGGTGTTAAGGGAATGAAACTAGAGCTCTTGCAGATCTTTCCAACTGTTTAAGAGGTTTGCGATTTTGAGCTTCACGTGAAAAGTTATGGCTCTACAAAGTTGGACTAAAAATGTATATAATATTTTGTTAATTTTTTATTTTATTATAATAAACATTATTCAGACTATTCATTTTAATTTCCAATGGGTTCTAGTGATTGTTGGGATCTCATGAAAATTGTATAAACTATTTTATGAAATGAAAGATATCACCTTTTTGGCATGATTCAAATTATTTACCCAACCAAAAAAATAAAACTTTCGCTTGATCAAAAAATGATCCAGGAGAGCTCAGATGTAGTTGTCACAAGTGATAATGGAAAATATTGAAAAATCCAATTTTAAATATTTTCTATGTTCTAGTAGATTACAATTTTGAAAAGGTCTTTAGAGTAGAATTTCTGTTTGAAATTTTTGACAATAACTTAGCTCAATTGTTGAATTTATGGGGTTAAGGGAATGAAACTAGTGCTCTTGCAGATCTTTCCACCGGTATAAGAGGTTTGTTATTTTGAGCTTCACGTGAAAATTTACAGCTCTACAAAGTTGGACTAAAACTGTATATAATATTTTGTTAATTTTTTTATTTTATTGTAATAAACATTATTTAGACTATTCATTTTGATTTCCAATGGGTTCTAGTGACTGTCAGGATCTCATGCAAATTGTATAATCTATTTTGTGAAATGAAATATATCACATTTTTGGACTACATACATCTCTTTTCGAGTTTTTTTATTCTTGAGCAGGTTATATACTAGGTATTGTATTCTAAATCCATAATTTGGATTAGTGGTAATATAGATTTTTTATTCTTGTATGTCCCATCACACGCAATCAAATTACCAAAATCTTGGATTGAAAATAAGGGATCTCTCAATTACCTTTGAGGTGCACACAATCGCAAATGGAAAAACAACAAAGTGATAAATTAGATGAACCATTCAAAATGTTGATGGAAAAAGCATTAAACAAGCAATGTAAAGAAATGATGAAACAATTTTCTCAAATGCTTGAAATTTGAGGTTCACGAACGAACACCACAAAATCAATATTTGGCATACATACTCCATTTAAAGTACAAGTGAATTTTGATATGCCAACATTTAAAGGGAAAATTAATGCAAATGTTGTTGTCGATTGGTTATCCAAACTAGAAAGGTAATTTTCTTTTAATAATTTCTCAGATGTATAAAAGATCACATTTTCTCTCCTCAAAGCTAAGAAACATGTGAAAATTTCATTGGAAGTTAAATTCTACATCCAAGGAAGCCCAAGCTAGACAAGAATTTGACATAGATTTTGATGGAAAACCTGCATGGGAAGAATTAGTGGATCCATAAAAGAGGGGTATTTTCCAAAAGATACTTATGAACACAAAAATTTACAATTAAATTTCTCTCACAAAAGAAGGGCCAACTAGTTCAATACTATACCATCACATCACATGCACTCTCAACAAAACTTGACATCAAATACTTTGAGAAACATTGAGTATTGAAATATAAGAGTGGGCTTCATAGGTATATCCAAACCGAGATGGACTTCCTAAATATAGAAACATTATCTAGTACTTTCAAGTATGCTTCAAAAATTAAGGAAAAATTCAAGTGGAAATGAAGGAGAGATTATTTCATGAAAAAAAATTTAAAAGTGAAAGTAGTAAACTCACAGGGAAACAAACAATAAATGATTCATTTTCTAGTTCACCAATAAAGAAGGCATGGGGTGAAAATAAAACACAACAAGATACATGTATGTGGTGTGAAGTTCATAAATTTCCTCTCATAACACTAAATATTGAAGAAATATAAAGAATCTAATGATGAAGACACATGGAGAAGATGTTGAGCCTTTAAACCAACAAACTCTTGTGAACAAAAAGATAGTAAATAGGTCATTGAGGTAGACCCATATGCCACAATTATCACTACAAAAATATTTCCCAATGAGGATGAGAAGACATTTTTCCATTTATAGATGTGGGTTGGATTGTGAAAATATTGAATTTGAAGATAAAAATACACCCACAGCCCTAATCTATGTGATGGGTAAGCCAAGAGAGAGATATTCAAGTGAACAAGCAATGTAGTCTTTCATATTCCATAAAACAATTAAAGATGAGGTAATTTTTTATGTAGCTCCTCTATATGTTTGTGATGTTTTTTTGGGGCAACCATACATGTATCAACGTCATGGTGTATATGAAACTAGACTACACAATATGACACGATGAACAATAACTGATTGAATGTTTGAAGATGACAAAGTTGATGATCACCGAGATGCAGAAGGTAAATGCAAGACATTAAATCAGTTAATGTATTGTATTGTCATTGATGTCAACTTGATATAGTATGATTTCTCATACACATATTTTCACACCACTTAAAGATCTGAAGAGACAAAGTTTTTTTCGTTGGTAATAATGAACACCGAGTGACAGTAAACACTGAGGGACAGTGAGCCCCGAGCACAAAAGCTCACAATGTTACCCAATAGACATTATTACCTGAGAAAGCATTACTGAGCTAACTATTGTTGTCACCGAATAGAACTAAAGTTGATGCCTGAGCTATCTGTAGTAGTCATTAAGCACAACTAAAGTGTTGACCTATGGGAACTAAAGTTAGGAAAATGAAAAAACAACTTAGCTGGAAGGAGAAAATTATAGAGTTAACTGTTTGATTACTTTGTTTTCATCGATCGGTTAAAAGATAAAGATAAGAAGGATATTTAAAGAATGTTTTATTCTAGAAAACAAGGAGTGTTTTACAGATTAAAAATAAAGCAAGCATGGCGAGATTTACGGATTAAGAAGTGGTCAACGAAGAAAACAAGAAGGACAAGAACGGTGAAATCATGTCTATATAAAGAGACAAGTAATTCATTATCAAGAGAGGAATACTGAAGAGAATTATGGTGAAGATAAGAAGTCTTCATACAGACCTGATCATACAAGCTAAAGAATAGAGCTAAGATTTTTGCAAACACCGAGAAATAGAGAAGAAACAACATTCACTGAGAAAAAAGAAGTGGAGCAAAGGAATTGAAGAGAGCGTTGATTCATAAAATCTCTTAACAGAGTAGGATCTAACCATCCTTTATATTTTGAGATACATCCCAAGAAGTGTCAAAAGGTTTTCATGTTTATATCATAGTGAATGCGAGGTCAAGTTATAAACTATTAGTGATAAATCCTCTAACAAGGTTGCACTTAACAGTGTGTTTGTAACCTTTAAAAGGGTTGGCTCTTCATTGAGCTCACTTCAGAAGAGTGAAAATTTTGGGTTATTGGTCCCAAGTGGTTTTTCCCTTAACATGGTTTCCATGTTAAAATCCATGTGTCATATGTGTATATGGTTCATTTCTTTAATTTTTTTCTTTAAACATTACTAAAATAGGATTGATCAGTAAACACTAAGTTATAACTGTATTTCAGTAAAGGTTAAGAAAAGATGGACTGCTATTCAGTAAAGCTTAAGGAAAGGATAAAGAGTATAAACATCGAGAAATATATAGATGTTAGATTCACACAAGGAATACATCTTGTAGGATTGAAGATAAGTAGAGGTTTTATATTTATGGTATAAATTTTTGGGTTTATTTATTGGATTAATTTTTTAGGCCACTGATTCACCCCCTCTCAGCTATTCTAACAATTGGTATCAGAGCTTGTGTGCTTAGAAAGGGAGTTTAAAGACTCAAGCTAAAGATCAAAAGATGAGAAAAAGGCATGTGCCTAAGTTGAACAATGACAACTTTGCATCATGGAAAAGTAGGATGAGACTCCACCTATCAGGTATTGGAAATGATGTCACTCCATACTTAGATACTTAATTTGTGTTACCTATTGGACCTTTGGCAGTTGATCAATTGATAGAAAAGAATGAACACAATTCTATGATGATAGAACTTGCTTCCTCACTCTCTGATGCTGAATTTGAAGATGTCAAATCATGCACCACTACAAAGAAAATGTGGGAAAAATTGAAGCTAGTACATGGAGGAGATAAGAATGTGCTAAGAGCTAAGGCAGAAAGCCTAAGAGGAAGGTTTGATGACCTAAGAATGAAAGAAGGAGAAACCATCACTCAGTATAGTAGAAGAATCAAAGAGGTTGTAAATGCTATCCGAGGAGTAGGAGGTGTACTTGAAGAAGAAATAGTGGTAAGTAAAATTCTAAGAACCAACTGCCTGTTTATCCTATTAGAGTATCTTCTATACAAGAAATGAGAGCAGTAGCAATTAACAATGTTACTCTAGATAGTTTAATTGGTAGACTTATTTAATTTGAGATGAATAAATTTGACAACAGTGTCTTACCAACTATTGAGTCTGCATTCAAATCTTCTTTCAAAATAATTAAATCTCATCATAAACACACTATGAGAAATGATAGTGACGACCAAGAAATTGATGAGATTGAAGCACTAATGGCTAGAATATTGCAAAGAGGCAAAGTTAGATACAAAGGTAAATTACCATTGGTATGTTCTAATTGTAAAGAAATTGGACACTTTGCTGCTAGATGTCCTAACAAAAGAAAAGATATCAGAAATTATGAAAAGAAGTTTGATAGAGGTGATGACAAAGATTACCAAAGAAACCAACAATCTGACAGAAGAGACAACCAAGACTACAAGGACAAAGGAAAGAAAGCTTGTTACCTGTCGAAGAACAAAGCTGAGAATATTGACACCGAATCTGATGAAGATATTGAGGTGGTATTTTTTTTCTATTAAAGATGATTTAGACAAAGAGGAAAGGTATGTTGAAACTGCACTCATATCTAAGGTTACTAAAAATTATTTCTACATTATTGATAATGGTTGTACTCATGACATGACTGGAGATAAGGAAAAGTTTGAAACTTTTGAATATTATAATGGTGAATCAGTAAGAATGGGTAATGAATCACCTTGTTCGGTTGAAGGTAAAGGAACCAAAATATTGAATAATCTAATCAAATGTGAAAATGCATATTGGGTGAAAGGACTTAACTATAATCTATTGAGTGTTTCACAGCTAAATAACATAGGACATTGAGTTGCATTTGAGAACAAAAAGGAAAAGATCTTTAATGAATCAGGAAGGTTGATCGGAACTGGTGAACAAACAAAAGGTAACCTATTCTATCTTGATGATATTAACACCATTTATTTAATGTTTAGAAATGAAGACATATGGTTGTGGCATAAAAATGTTACATCATGTGAACTTTGACAACATGGTTAGGATAAGAAATAAAAGGAGAGTAAGAGGCTTACCAAGCATGTCAAAACTAGACCATGTCATGTGTAAGAATTGTCAAAAAGGTAAAATGACAAAGTCTAGTTTTAAGAGCAAAACTACACATCTAATGCTATCCTAGAATTAGTCCATACTTACCTATGTGGATCAATGAGAAAACATAGCTACTATGGTGATAGATACTTCATTCTATTTGTAGATGATTATTCTAGAATGATGAATATTATGTTTTTGAAAGAGAAATTAGAAGTATTCAAGATGTTTAAATGGTATAATGCTATAGTGGAAAAAAAGTGGAAAGGAACTAAAACGTCTAAGATCAGATAGAGGAGGAGAATTTATTTCTGATGAATTCACTAACTTTTTTAATGAGCATGGAATAAAAAGACAGGTTTCTGTACTGAGAACACCATAGCAAAATGGGATTGTTGAAAGAAGGAACAGATCTATTGTTGATTGTTCCAGAACACTGATGATTGAGAAAGGAACAAATCAAACATTCTAGAGAGAAGCTGTTAGTACTGCTGTCTACACATTGAACAGAGTTCAATTAAAGAAAGACACAAATAAGACACCTTATGAGCTATGGTATGGATACACACCCAATGTAAGTTACTTCAAAATTTTTGGAAGTTAATGCTATATTTTGAAAGATGATAGAAATGGAAAGATTTACTCCAAAGGTGAGAAAGGAATATTTCTAGGGTATTCTACCAAAAGAAAGGCTTATAAATGTCTTAACAAATCCTTTAACAAAATCATTGAAAGTACAAATGCCAAAGTAGATGAATTTGCTGAGATAAATGATGAGGAAAGAAGAAAGGAACCAGAAGACTACAACAGGTTTGTCTATAGTAAAGAGCCTGACACTCTTTCAAAGCAACAGTGTATCGTTACCGAGTGACAGAACAATGCACCCGAGCATCAAGCTGAAAACATCAAAAATCAAGAAATTGTTCACAATGATATACCGAGTGATGGAGATCAGAATGAAGGTCAAGATGATGATTGGAATGATGAACAAAGAGCTGAACTGGTACTTTCCAAGTATGTTAGAAGACACCATCCACAGAACCATATCATAGGAGACAAAAAGGCTGGAATGAAAACAAGAAGTCACTAAACACTAGATGTTTAATTTGTGATTTTGAGCCTAAATCTGTCAATACTGCACTTGAAAATTAAGAATGGGTCAGTGCTATGAATGAATAAATTGAGAAGATTGAAAAGAACAAAATATGGACATTAGTACCTAGACCGGATGACAAAAATGTCATTGGTAAGAAGAAGGTATTGACTATGGATAAAAATTTGCACCCATTGCTAGACTAGAAGGAGTCATAATTCTACTTGCTTATTCTGCATTCAAAGGATTCAAGGTATACCAAATGGATGTCAAATCTGCATTCCGAAATGGAATACTAGAAGAAGAGGTATACATTGAACAACCAGAATGGTTTGTTGATCCTAACAAAATAAAAATGGTTTTTAGACTACACAAAGAATTGTATGGATTGAAAAAAGCACTGAGAGCATGGTATGAAAGAATTCACTCCTATCTCATAAGTATTGGATTCATAAGAACAAGTGAAAACAATAATCTTTATTTAAAAGAAGATACTGATGATAAAATTTTGATTTATGAAATATTTGTTGATGATATCATATTTGGAGGTAATGATATGTTATGCAAATCATTTTCTGTTGAAATGAGAAAAGAGTTTGAGATGTCAATGTTTGGGGAGATCAAATTCTTTCTTGGTCTACAGATTCTTCAACAGGATGCAAGCATCTACATCACACAATCCAAAAACATCAAGGAAGTTCTCAAGATATTCAAGATGGAGGACTCCAAGCTAGTTGGGACACCTATGGAAACTAGATGCAAGCTGAAAAAGGAAGACAAGTCAACCGAGGTAAATCAGACCCTATGTAGATGTATGATTGGAAAGCTAATGTACGTTGTACATACTAGACTAGATATAACATAAAAAGTTGGAATAGTTGCAAGATTCTATGCTAATCCTAAGGAATCACACATGACTATTGTCAAAAGAATTCTGAGATATCTAAAGAATACCAAAGAATATGGTATGTGGTATAAAAGAGAAGGCAAATTGAGCTTCAAGTCTATATAGATGTTGATTGGGCTGGAAACTTAGATGATAGAAAGATCACAATAGGAGGAGCATTCTTTATGGGTGATAGACTTGTCACATGGATAAGTAAGAAGCAAGGATGCATCTCACAATCCACTATAGAAGCAGAATATGTGGCTTCTGCTACAAATTTATCTAACATTGCATGGATCAAAAAATTACTGGAAGGTATGAATATGAAAATTCTTGAACCAATAATTATCTATTGTTATAATACAAGTGCTATAAAAATTTCAAAGACCCTGTCATGCATGCCAAGACAAAGCATATTTATATCAAGTATCATTACTTAAGAGAACAAGTGCAAGAGAAAGAGGTGATACTGGAATATGTTCAATCCAAGGAACAATTAGCAAACATATTCACAAAGCCATTATCTAAAGATACATTTGAGTACCTGAGAAAGAGACTACGGGTCCGACCCTTGTCTACTGGTCACTAAGCTGACTAAGAGGTTGCATCAGCCTACACATTATCAAAAGTTCATTCATGTTGATGCAAGAAAAGAGATGGACTGCAAAGATATATCAATACACAGAAAGGTACTTGTTTGCACTGAACACCAGAGTTATTGTATTGCTGATGGAGAGGAAATTTAAGGAATATATATTAAAAAAATGGGGAAGATATAGTTTGGCATTGATGTCAAAGGGAGAGATGTACTTATGTACTTATGGAGAGATGTACTAATGGAGAGAAGTATTCAATGAAATATAATGCTGTCAAAGGGAAAAGAGATATGAAATCTCTATCATAATCATCCATAAAAAAGAGGAACATTTAAAGGGAGAGAAAACATCAGAGAAAGATTCAAAGAAACATCCATCTAAGGGAGAGAATTGGAAAATTTAACATTGTATATCTATCTAGAAAAGGGAGAAGAGATTCTACTACAAAGGGAGAGACAAAATCAGAAGCTATTACATCTATCCAGTGAAGGGGATGAAGAATAAAGAAATTAATCTGCGAGAATCAAATCTAAGCTAGAAGAGCTTACTAAGAGTTAGACATTTGTATTGGTTATAGAAAAAATAATTTTGGTAGAGATTGATGAACTACAAATGATATATTTCATATTGTATTAGTAGTATGTAGTATGTTTCCATCAATGCCAAAGGGAGAGATTGATGAACTATAACTGATTAAATGTTTGAAGATAACAAAGTTGATGATAACCAAGATGCAGAAGGTAAATGCAAGACATTAAATCAGTTAATGTATTGTATTTTCATTGATGTCAACTTGATATGGTATGATTTATCATACACATATTGTCACAACACTTAAAGATATGAAGAGACAAAGTTTTTGTCGTCAGTAATAATGAACACCGAGTGACAATAAACCCCAAGGGACAGTGAAACCCAAGCACAGAAGTTCACAGTGTTACCCAACAAACAATTTTACCCGAGAAAGTGATACCCAAGCAAGCATTACTGAGCTAACTGCAGTTGTCACCAAACAAAACTGAAGTTGATGCCCGAGCTATCTGTAGTAGTCACCAAGCACAATTGAAGTGTTGACAGACAGGAACTGAAGTTAGGAAAATGAAATAAAAACTTAGCTGGCAGGAGCTAATTATAGAGTTAACTATTTGATTACTTTGTTTTCATTGATCAGTTAAAAGATAAATATAAGAAGGAGATTTAAAGCATGTTTTATTCTAGAAAAAAAGGTGATTTTTATGGATTAAAACTAAAGCAAGCATGGCGAGCTTTATGGATCAAGAAGTGATCAACGAAGAAAACAAGAATGACAAGAATGGTGAAATCATGTCTATATAAAGAGACAAATAATTAATTATCAAGAGAGGAATACTGAAGAGAATTACAGTGAAGATAAGAAGTCTTCATACAAGATGAAGAACAGAGCTAAGATTTCTGCAGACACCAAGAAAAAGAGAAGCAACAACATTCATTGAGTAGAAATAAGTGGAGCAAAGGAATTGAAGAGAACATTGATCAGAAAGGCATTATGAGCTTACAATAGATCTGAACATCTGCAAGATTAAGTTGTATTTACGAACAAATATTATAATGTTTCAATTTAACCATTGATTCAGAAAATCTCTTAACATAGTAGGATCTAACCATCCTTTATATATTGAGATACATCCCAAGGAGTATCAAAAGGTTTTCTTATTGACAACATAGTGAATGCGAGGTCAAGTGATAAACTGTTAGTGATAAATCCTCTAACAAGGTCACACTTAACAGTGTGTTTGTAACATTTAATAGGGTTGGCTCTTCACCGAGCTCACTTCAGAAGAGTTAAAATTTTGGGTTATCGGCCCCAAGTGGTTTTTCCCTTAACAGGGTTTCCATGTTAAAATCCATGTGTCATATGTGTATATGGTTCATTGCTTTAATATTTTTCTTTACACATTACTAAAACAAGATTGATCGGTAAACACTATGTTATTTACTGTATTTTAGTAAAGGTTAAGAAAAGATAGACTACTATTCGGTAAAGCTTAAGGAAAGGATAAAGAGTATAAACACTGAGCAATATATACATGTTAGATTCAAACAAGGCATACATCTTGTAGGATTGAAGATAACTAGAGGTTTTATATTTATGGTATAAAGTTTTGGGTTGATTTATTGGATTAATTTTTGAGGTTACTGATTCACCCCCCCCCCCCCTCTCAGTTATTCTAACAATGAAAATCAAGCTTNTGATTCCCCCCCCCCCCCCCTCTCAGTTATTCTAACAATGAAAATCAAGCTTGGTGAATGAAATTATCTAATACTAGAGGTAAGTATTGCACACTCTACATCTTTAATTGGTGATAAATAATGTAGAAGATTGATTCTCAAACTTGGACAGTTCTAATACTTATGATTCGTCCTAAGAAAGAAAAAACAATTGTGTGTAACTCACATGCCACAATGACCACTACAACAAAACACAAAAGACCAATGGAAATTTTTTTGATAAAATATGAGTATGTATTTGAGTTACCAACTGAGGTACCATCACATTATAAATGTTAGACACTCTATTATTTTGATATCAGGAACACCATTGCCTAATGAGCTAGTGTATAAGAGATCAACACTAGAAAATAATTAAATCAAAAGATAGATACAAGAGTTAATTCAGAAAGAACATATTCGTCCAAGTGCATCACCATGTGGAAACCCTATTTTTATTTCAAATAAAAAGGATGGAACATGGAGACTTTGTATTGACTATTAGGCATTGAATAAAATCATTGTGAAAAATAGGTATCCTTTATATAGTTGATCTTTTGACTAGCTCAGAGGGGCTAAGTTCTTCACCAAAATTGATTTGAAATATAGGTACTGGTATCAAGTACCAATTGATGCAACACATGTGTGGAAGAAAATTTTCAAATCTAAGGAAGGATTATTTAAATGGTTGGTGGTGCCTTTTGACCTAACAAATGATCCAACCACTTTTATGAAGTTAATCAATGATGTTCTTCGGTCATTCATTGATTATTTTTTAGTTGTCTTTATGGATGACATAATCATCTTTAGAAAAACTTGAGAGGAGCATCTGCAACATGTGGAACAAGTATGTTAAACCTTGCAAGACCACAAACTCTATTGAAACAAATAAAAGTGTTCTTTTGGTATGTAGAGTATTAAATATTTGGGATATGTTATTGCCAATGAGGTTTTTCATGTTGATCTTGAAAATATACAAGTGATTAAAGCTTGGCCTTCTCTAAGAAACCTCACAGAGCTACTTAGCTTTGTAGGGATAAAAAAATTTATCGCAGATTTGTGCTTGGATTTTCACGTTTGGTTGGCCTTTAAATCAATCACTGTGAGGAGTGCAAGTAAAATTTAGATAGAAAAGTACTCAACAACAAGCATTCAAGGATTTAAAATAAGTATTATGCTTAGAAATTTTTTTATCTCTTCCAGATTTACGACAATCTTTTGAAATAGAAACTAATACTTCTAAATATGCCCTTAGAGAAGTCCTTATTTAACATGGGCATTCAATTGCATATCATAGTGAAACTTTTTCTGGTGTAGTGCATATGTATTCCTTTTTTCAAGCCTATAAACAATGAAAACACTATATTTTAGGTAAGGAAGTTATCATACACACATATCACACGCCTCTTCAATTTTTCAAACACAAGGAAAATTGCACAATGATAGACATCAAAGATGGTCAACCTATCTTAAAAAAATTCATTTCAACATTCACCATATAAGAAAGGAAGGTCTAAAAAAGTAGTAGATTATTTGAGCAGCCCTCCAATAGTAACTATAAGTATGGTATTAGAATCATGCGTTCACCGAGAAAAAGTTGGTGTTATTTGTAAGGTAATGATAATGAATTTGTGGATATTTACAACTAGCTTGTGGAAGGTAAACATGTTCATGATTTCTATTTGCAAGATGGAATGCTTTAGCACCTTGGTAAAATTCGTGTGCATTTTTCAGAATGAATGAAGTTGATATCAGAAGCTCACTATAGAAAGTTCGCAGGTCATTTTGGAATAGGCAAGACTATTTCTATACTTCAAAGATATTTCTATTGGCCACAGATGAAGCATGATGTCATTTCAAATAATCAATATTGTGCAAAATGTACTATTTTAAAGCTTGCAAATCATAAGTTAGGTTTATATTTGTCTCTTCCTATTTCAAATAAACCATGGCACTCAATTTCTATGAATTTATGTCTAGTCTTTCTTCCACCAGACAAGGGCATGATTGTGTGTATGGTATGGTAGATAGGTTTTCAAAAATGGAAATCATGGTGGCTTGTAAAAAGATAATTTTTGCAAAAGAAACTGCAAATTTATTTTGTGAGCATTGTTTGGGTTCATTTTGGTTTGCCACAAACCATTATTTTAGATAAATATAATAGGTTTATCAACAAGTTTTGGTCTTCACTATGTGCCAAGATGGATACAAAATTCCACAAAGTCTACTGCATTCCATCCTCAAATAGATGGCCAAACTAAGGTAGTCAATATAATTATCATCCAAGTTCTACAAATGGATCATTCCAAACATCCTCACACATAGGATGAAAGTCTTCCATATATTCAGCATAGCTAAAACAAGGTAATTCACATCTCGACGGGACATAGTCCATTTGAATTTTTGTCTTGGCTACCAGCCATTGGCACCCATGAATGTTGTCATTCCAATCATTCAACCTGATTTGGTACCATGCTTGGATAAGATGGAAGAAAAAGCAATAAAATTTATTGATAGAATGCATCACCTAAAACAAAAAGTTTATGATATCTTGGAACACACCAATAAGAAATATAAAAAGGGGTATGATGAACATTAGACTCCTCATCATTTTCAAGTTTGGGATAAGGTGCGGATTCACATTATGAAGGAGAGACTATAGGGGCCCAATAGGAATCTTCATCGTCTTTATTATGGTCCATATAAAATCATCAAACAAGTTGGTGAAAATGCATTTGAACTCAACTTGCTACCATATTTGGGTATTCACCCAGTCTTCGATGTAGAATTATGGAGGCCTTATTTTTTGTCCACTATTAGATGTTTTAGAATTTATTGAGCACATTAAAAACACATAATTAAATCTAGAAGCTACCACTCCACTAAAATGTGATTAGGTCATGGAAGCTATTGCGAAGAACTTGAAGAAATAGAACATTCATTTTTACTGCTTGGTTCAAGTTGGTCAATTTTCTCATCAGGGTAAGTGGCTTTCTCAAGAACATATTCAACTTTGTTTCCCTAATTTTTTGCAGAGGGATGATTCAATGTTTCCCATTTTGTCTCAAGGTAGGAGGAATGATTAGAAAACAATCCTGGAGAGCTTAGATGGATTTGGCACAAGTGATAATGGAAAATATCAAAAATCTAATTTTTTTGGTATTTTCTATGTTCTAGTAAATTGTAATTTTGGAGGTTTGCGGAGCATAAATTGGGTTTGAAATTTTGGACAATTCGTTAACTTGATTTTTGGAGGCATGGTATTAAGGGATTGAAACTAGAGATCTTGGAGATCTTTCCAACAGTGTAAGCGATTTGTAATTTTGAGCTCTGAGAAAAAATGTATGGCTTTACAAAGTTGAACTAAAAATCTATATAGTGTTTTGTTAATTTATGATTTTATTATAATAAATATCATTCAGGTTGTTCATTTTGAATTCTAAGGGGTTCTAAAAACCCTTGGGGTCTCACACAAATTGTATAAAATATTTTACAAAATCAAAGATACCACTTTTTGGACTACACACATCTCTTTTCGAGTTTGATGTTCTTGATTAGGTTAACAATACCGCAAGTTATACACCAAGTATTGTATGCTGAATCTATAATTCAAATCATTGCCTAAAATAAATACCATCATTTTCAAGAGTCAATATTTTTTGTATTTAGATGGTTCCTATGAAAGAGTTTTACGATGAAAATTAGTATGCTTATTGATACATAGAAACTTCTTATTGCTACATAGTAATGTAGAGGTAGAGACTTTGTCATGAATCAAAAGATTGAAATATGAAGATTAACAAAAAAAAAACTTGGTACTCATAATTTTAATAATACAAAAATAAACTTCTTAATGATATATAATAATATAGAGGAAGAGACTTTGTTATGAATCAAAAGAATGTAATCTAAGAATTAATAATTGTAAGATTTATTAAATATATAATAATAAAGTAAATAATGAGAAACATTAAATTAATAGATTAATATAATTTTAAATCAAGTTTGGTATTTTTTAAAATTTTATTCATTATTAGATCATATTTTTAGAGAGGATTCATTTTTCTTAAAATCATTGTCAAGGGAATACTTTCTATTTATTTCACAAGTTCGTTAGCCAAATGTTTAACATGATGGAAGACAACCAAAAAATCCATGTCAATACCCTTGTATGCTTATTCAATCTTGATAGGTAGGACCTAATCCTTACCAAATTTTCTTTGAAAAGCATTAGTAATAAGATGGAGTCAACTTTTAGATAAACAACATAGAGAGACAAACTATAGGACCCATATGCTCCTCACGACAACTTTTACTTTGGTACAATAGCATTTATATGATGAACAATATTATTTTTTTATATTAAAACATAAAAATATTATATTACATGATTCACATAAAATCTATGGGTAAGATGAAAGCATACCTCAAAAATGACCACACATATGAATAACAATCATAAATAATAATGCAGGACACATAATCGGTAAAGGAAACTGAGATAACCACCGTGCACCGAGCAGTTATCGTGCATCAAGCAAGCTACACATATCAAGTCATGTAAAGATAGTTACCGAGCACTCATAAGCACTGAGAAGAGAGTTCATAGTTACTGAGTATTTCAGAGCTGACATTTCAATTGAATTTAGATACGCTAAATCTGGACACCAAGCAGGAAGCATTACACAAAATTCAAGGCAAGTGTTAGTTGAATCATTGGGATTCCAAACACATGAATGAATATGATCATGAGGTAGATCCACCAATGAATTTTTAGAAGGCTCAATACATTGGAGTTGTAACCAAAATTTAATCGCTTAATCTCTATTGTTGAATGATGATGCCCTAGATTTGGTTAACCACCTAAATCATAGTTAACCATTTGAAAATTGCATAAGAGATAAAATTGAAAGAATGAGAAAGTTTTTGATGTTGTTGTTACTGAAGTTGAAGAGATAAAGTTGATGAAGTTGTTGCAAAGAGAAATAATGGAGACATAAGAAGAAGGAAGCATAGCTTATGATACTAAGTTACCGAGTGTAGATTAAGGTAACAAAGTTAGTGAGCATAATGAGTCTAGACAACATTTGAATGAAGCATTCTTATCAGAAATTTTTGTACTAAATTTTGTTGTAATCAGAGAATTACAAATCCCATTTGTGGGTAGGCCCTAACAAGTATTTATATTTTGTAATCCTTTAATCAGGTACATCTCTGAGATTAGAGATTGTCAAATCCTTTAACAAGGTAGTCTGAATAAGTCTTTTGCACTCATAACCGAGTATCATACTCCTAATAGGGTAAGCTATTAGAAGTAGATAACATTGTATCTCTAACCAAGAAACCTTTATAGTGTAGTAGTGAAGGATTATGGGTGTCATCCCCATTGTAGTTTTTTCCTCTAACATAGGATTTATGCGTGACCAAATCTTTGTGTTATGTGTTGTATATTTTATGATTTGAGTCATTTACTTTGTTCATATTATGCAATGTATTCAACTGGGTAATTGATAAGCTTGTATTCTTATAACTTTCAAGGGTACTGATTCACCCCTCCCCTCTAAGTACATAACTTTCCTAAGTTATTCTAGAAATTGGTATCAGAGCTTGGACTCTTGAGATAAGGGTTTAACCACCTGAGAGTAAGGATTGTGACTATGGAAAGTTACAAGAAATCTAAGAAGAATGATAGTCTTGAGTTTGAGTTGGAGAGCGCACAAGAGGTAATTGAAGATCTGAAAAGATAGTTAGAAAATTCCTTAAAAGTGAGAAAGAAGTTGTGTAGTGAAATGAAATCCACACAAGAGCATGTTGATACTCTTGAGACAACATCTGAAGGTAGTCTGAATGATGAGACTGAATCGGCCATTATAGAACTCATGGAAAAGAACAAGACACTCACCGAGAAACTGAACTTAGCAAAGATAGATCAAGAAGTACAAGCATTAAGAATGGGTGAGATACTTGACTCTAAGGGAGCAGTTGAAGAAGAAAAGAGATTAGCTGAAGAAGAAAAAAGATAGTTTGAGACAAGAATAGCTGAGAAAGACAATGAGATCATGAGGATAGCAGAAGTACATTATAATATGACCAATCAACTAGTGAGTACTAATATATATAGTCAACTAGGAAAGAATTTGAAAATCAAGAACTGAAGTGTGAAGTTGAAAGATTGGTCAGTGAACTAAAATCCAAAAAAGAAACCAATGAGGCACTAAAGAGAAATGAAGAAACACTAAGTTCATTGGACGCATAGATTAAAGGTCAAAGACAACCGAAAGATAAAATTTGTCTTGGATTCAATACTGAGAGCACTACTGAGAAAGGAGAGTCCTCTAATCAAGCTGACAATCAAGACACCTCTACCCCATTGAAGTCAAACAAGCCTAGTTGCTACTACTATGGGAAACTTGGACATATTGCAAATGTATGCATAAGAAAAAAAGGGTAAGTCACCGAGCTCACCTAAGTTTGATGAATATTTCTATAATTGCAATAAGTATGGGCACCTAGCACTTGAATGAAGATCAAAGATTATAAAAAACACAAGAAAGCCAAAGTTTGATGGCTACTGCAATAGCTGCAACAAGTATGGTCACACATATGAAGAATGCAGGTCACAAAAGAGAAATGACAAATGGGTACCAAATTGATAAAATATGTCAAGCAACCGACAGGGTACATCTATACCATGGGACTACAATACAAGGATATCATTTTTAGTCTATGGAAGATATGGATATATTTTTGCAAACTGCATGTTGCTACATGGTAGGAAAAATAGGAGATCTTGGAGAAACACTGGCATGACATGCATCCATTGTCACAAGCTAGGTCACCTTTCCAAAGACTTAAGGTATTGAGGCAAAGATCCTATCAAGGAAGAGACATCTGAGAAACCAAAATTGAATGTTGAAGAGATGAGAGATAAGATGAATGGGACATGGAGAAGAAAGACTATGGAATATGGAACATCATTCAGGATAGTTGAAGGCACCACATCCTCCGGATTAGGTGCAATCGACTCTGCCTAATCAGTTATAAGGTATGTATAGGAACTGCAAAGAAAATATTTAAATCTTAAATTGGTTCCTAGTATATGTGCTAAGATCCATATTAGCATACTTAGATGCATTTGGATACATACTGTTGTGTTTATGTTTCATATTCATTCGATGAAAGAAATTATCATTTTGTATCATTTAGTGAAAGGAAATGGTAAAGGTAATCAGTAAAGTAAGTCGATGAAGCATTAATTATTATTTTTATGACCGTTGGAAACCCTAAACCCATAAAAAGCTATAAATTGACCTCATCATCTATTATTGTTACTTACCATTTTCTAGAGCATTGTGAGCAAAATTGTAGAGTTAAATCTTTAAGCAAATTTGAACGATTGAAAAGGTATTCCTAAACTATTTAAATCTATTATAAGGTCAGTTAAGCGCATTTGAATATCATTTTTTGTTTCCCTAGTATTGTTCGCACAACCGTGCTGAGAAAATCAAAGCCCTAAGTGAATCTAGTAAAGAAATTTGAAAGAATGACACCTAAACTTAAGAATCTAGTTGTTGTGGAAAATACTCAACCCGTGAACCCTAAGTACAAACTATCTCCAGCGATAGAAATAGAACTTGATATGATGGGAGCTCTAACATCGATTACACCAAGGGTTATCTTGATCAAAGATGTGCAACCATTCATCCATTGTAAATTTGAAGATATATGTGAAGTTGAGATTGATGCATCATTTCAGAAGTTATGTGTGATCGAAAAGCTGAAGGATGACTATATTCATTTGGAAACCAAAGGTTTGACACATGCTCTTCAATTTCCAAAAGTATTTATAATAGAGTGGATAAGAATGGTTCTTAGCTGAGTCCATGACCAATTCATGTGGCTTGACCAACCAGTGAAGATAACAAAAGATGTTCTAATCATTGTAAATGTTTACCCAATTTGAGATAAGCCAAAGGCTATAGGCAGGTTGAGAAGGATAAATTGAGTGAATTAACCAAGGCAAAGTGGGATGGGAGGTTTGAAAAAATATACTATTGAAGTCCCCAAGCTGAAATTTTCATGCAATATCATATCCTACTGAGTGTTTCAATCTTCAAGAGTTGACAACATACCATGTAGATCTGTAGATTTGGCGTACAAGATTGTGAGGAAGAACTTGCAGATTGACATTTGTGAGATTTTGTTGAAGTAATTAGAAGATAACATGAATACCATAAGGAAAGATAAGAAAAAAACTTTGAAGTTTGGATCATTACTGAGCAGTTGAGCTCAGAAGTATTTTGATACAGCCTATGGGATACGAGATGGACATAGACGTTGCATCTCAACAAATTGAGACTATGTTAGAAAAGTCTATTGTCAGGAGAGCCAAAAGATATGGCACTTATGAAGAGGTTAAAGAGAAGAGAAAACAATATATAATAATACCTAAAGCCCAAAGGAGGAAAAATAAGATGATTGAGAAATTTTCAAAGGATCTCAAAGTTGATGAAGAAGCAGATGAGGCTAGACCCTCTAACACTAAAGGAAAGAAGCCACTAGCAATGAAGGCCTCACCGAGTACTAATACTACTAGACCAAACACAAGGTCCACAACTACACCAAGAGAAAAAATAAAATTAGAAGCACAAGAACCAAAAGATAAAACATATGTGAGAAGTAAGAAACTTACCATTCAGGCAAGGAAAAAACTGAACTTGCAAGAAGATAGTGAGACTGATATTGAAGATCTAAGAAAACATAATAATATAAGCTCAAATTGATTCCAAATGACTCTAGATGAGTCACTTGAGTTACTTAAGAAGAATGGAGGAATTGTAGGAGTTAGATATATGAATTTGTACGTGATTGATCGTGGTTCCCAAGCTTTCTAAAGGCTAGGGTTAGTAGCACCGATTTATAATAAGAGAAATAAAATACACGAAAGCTACTAATAACAAAACTTAACTACATAACAAATAAGATATACAAGAAAAGAAAGGAAAACAAATGAATGCAAACCCGAAAGTGCTTGAAGCTTCTATTGTCTCTTTCTACTCCTTCTGAAACGCTATTTTTTGATGCTCAATATTAGTGTGGGTAGCGTCTATGACTTGAGAAGTATCCAGAATTTGATAATTAAAATGGGTGTGTGATCGCAAGATGGATTGAATGCTAGAACCAAACTGACAGAGTAATGGCACACGAGAGCTTGAAATCCTAGATCCTTAAAATGGGTATGAAAGGTTTATTATATAGGAATTGAGGATGATATGAATGGTTGAGATCAATCCCAGAGATAGGGATATAAATGGTTGAGATTAAAAGGAACTGGAGAAGCCATCAGTAAACTCCACCTCTTCAACTGGGAGAGAGGAGATACAGTTTGGTTGACTGAAGAGCTAATTATGAGTCACCTTTTAAAACTGAAGAGGTGGGTGGAGTTACCCATGTGAACTGGAGAGATGGGTGGAGTTACCCATGTGATCTAATTAAGGATTATCTCTTTGAACATAATTGATTATTTAATTCATTTATGTAATTAAAGTTTTCAACATGTGAGATAATTGAATTCTTTTTGATTTAGAATTGCTTTATTGAATGAAATTAAATTAATT
>MU227366.1:964129-989627 GCA_018584345.1 Thuja plicata
TGAATTTAATTAATTAATTAATGGTAATTAATCAATTAAGGTTAATTAATTAAATAAAATTAATTATTTAATTAATTTTGGGAATTTGATTAGATGATTTGGAGAATGAATTTAGAGGAAAATATATTATTGATTAACGATTAAAAACCCATTAATTAATAGATGAAAATTAGTGTTTTTAATGTAAAGTCACAAGTCTGTCCATTTTAGGGTGTCTACATTTGCCCCTCTTTGATACAATGTGATTCATCATGTTGTGTCAAAGAATTTTTAGATTTGGTCCCGCCCCAGCTTGCCCCAGTGACCGCAGGTGGACTATATGCCCCCTCAACAAATTAAGCATAGAAAATGCGTCAGATGAGCATTAATTTGTTGAAAATGTGAATCACTATATGATGATGATGAATGAATTCCTATGTTAGTTATGATGTTATTGATGATGGATGCATTGATTATATGATCTTCTATGCTCATGTTTTGGATTTTCCTTATGCAATAAATGAATGCAATCTACTATGCAGAAAATATCTGAGTAATGCATGTGTTAGTTAGAAGATAGTTAGTGGAAATGTGTTCTCTGGGATTTGATTTTATAGATATGGAATGATAGAAAGGATTTTTTAGTTTTGATAGATATGAATTAATAGAATGGATGAGTGACCCAAGTCGCTGTCGCATTTCCAATTTTTGTCATCATTGCATATTTTTATGAAATTCCTAAGAGTGTCCAATGCATCCAGATCACATACCATCTAGATACCGCCATGACCTCTTGATAACCAGAAGGAGTAGAGAGATTGAACAGAAGGAGAATTTAGTGCACCAAAATATTGACCATCTAGGTTCAACTATGTTCCCTGTTTGAAAAGAAAGAAAGGCAAAAGCACCCAGATATTGACCATCTAGATACCGCTTTGCCCTTAGAATGATTTGAACAAAGGGAAAAAAAGAAAACCAAGATAGAACTCCAACACACCTCAAGTCCATCTAGATAGCACCGTGAGCTCTTGATTTTGAAAAGAAAGACCCAAAAACCAAGGTAGAATTCCAATGTACCCAGAGTCCATCTGTATAGCACTCTGAACTCTTGATTTTGAAAAGAAAGACCAAAAAAGCAAGATAGAATTCCAATGTACCCAGAGTCCATCTGGATAGCACTGTGAACTCTTGATTTTAATAAGAAAGATAAAAAAACCAAGATAGAATTCCAATGTACCCAGAGTCCATCTGGATAGCACTGTGAACTCTTGATTTTAAGAAGAAAGCCCATAAAAACCAAGATAGAAATCCAATGCACCCAAAGTCCATCTGGATACCGCTATGATTCTATTGGTCAATAAACAAGAATATAACAAAAAGGAATGTCCAATTCTTTTCTAGGGTTAAGCTCATATTGCAGAACTGCGTGGCTGCCAGATAAGTGACAATGCCTACCGCATTTATCCTAAATCATCATGGCCCTAGAATCAAGGTGAACATTAAACATACAACAATCAAAGAAAATAAGTCATGATCCATCATAGATACTCTCCTCACTTGGTGGATCATGGAGTAGCGTAAGAACATAACCATGAAATATAGACTGACATCTAATCGATTGACTGACCTAGTCAACATTTTGATTGTTCCTTGATTCAGTTTGATTCTCTTGATTGGTTCGACTCTTTTAATAGGCTTGATTGGCTTGATTTCTTTGATTGTGTTTGGTTTCAGTAATAGATGACTCATATAAGACTGACATGTCTGGTTTTGAGCATATCCATCACTGTGTAAGATGATTGATATGATTGATTGATTGATTTTGATCATTTTTGGTGCCTGATCAAGCTGTGTTAGATGGGCCCAATGCTGATTCACAAAGCTCATGATTGTGATATTTGATAGATTGGCTTGGTCGCTAGTTTGCTTGCTGATAGATTTGATAGATTAATAAAGTTGTGTCATATGGGCCCAATGTTGATTCGCAAAGCTCGTGGTTGTGACATTGATTAACTTGGCATGATTGCATTTTTCTCTATTGATAACTGAGTGGATTTGATTGCTTGCAATTTTGCAATTATTTTATTATTTTTGATGAAGAATGATTTTCTCAGCATTTTTGTTGTTTTTAGGATTTTTGATGAGTTTTCTAATTTTTAGGAATTTTTTCAGGACATTTAGATTCACCCCCTAGTCTGGTGGACTAGTAGTAACCATGGATAAGTGTTGGTTCTGAGAGGGGTTTGTGCTTCTGGATATAGCTTGGGTAGTTAATCTTGCATGCATAGTTTTCCTCAAGATTTTGATCTTGGAGTTTATTGATGGTGAAGTTGGATTTGAACACTTGGTGCCTGTTTGCCAGGTTTTCACCAAGGTACCTACTCAATAGCACCTGTTTTCCAGGTTTTCATTGAGAGAGAAATTTTGTTTCTCTTTACTTTTTTTCTTTTTTGGATTTTTTTTGTTGTTGCCAAGGTGCCTGTTTGCTAGGTTTTCACCAAGGTAACCTTTTGTATTTTTTTTAAAATTTTTTTGGTATTTTTTTGGATATGTAGATAGTTGCCTTAACCATTGAGACCTCAAGTGTAGAACCTCTTGAGGTGCATGATGTTTATGTATCTAGGGAGCTGGTCTCCTTCTCATGTTTCCAGTTGGTATGCCCCACTCTGGGTAGAGTTGACAATGACATATGGTCCTAGCCAGTTAGGCTTAAAATTTCCCGATTTCACTCTTTCTGCTTGGTTATTTTGATTTTCCATGAGGACGAGGTCTCCTACCTCAAATGTTTTTGTCCTTGCCTTCTTATGATAATTCCTTTTAAGGCAATTCTGATAGCTTTGTAAGTGATTGAACGCATTTTTTCTTCTCTCATCTAGTAGTTCTAGTTCACTGAGCCTTTCTACTATGTAGTCTTCATCTGAAATTAGGTTCTTCAATGATATCCTCATGGATGGGATTTCCACTTTGAGGGGTAAGACCGCCTTTGATCCATATACTAGGGATAAAGGAGTGGCTCTTGTAGGTGTTCTCATGCTAGTTCTGTATGCCCATAATGCAAGACTAAGCTATAAATACCAGTCTCACCTTGATTCGTTAACCGTGTTCTTCAAGATTTTCAAAATGGTCTTATTTGTTGCTTTAGCCTGGCCATTCCCTTGAGGATTATAGAATGAAAAGAACCCTTGTTTGATTTGGAATTGTTCACATATTTCTTTACCATCCCTATTTTGGAAGGGTGTACCGTGATCTGTCAGGATGGTTTGAGGAACCACGTATCTACAGATGATATGGTTGAGTATGAACATTGATATCTTCTTTCTAGTTATGTAAGTGAGGGGAATTGCTTCCACCCACTTAGTGAAGTACTCTGTTAGTGCTATGATGTATTTGTGTCCATTTTCTAAAGAAGGTGTAATTTTGCCAACTAGGTCAAATCCCCACATAGAAAATGGCAATGGTGAAGTGATAGGATTTAGTTTTTGGGCCGGTGCATGGATGAGGTCTCCATGAATTTGACACTGCCTACACCTTTGAACATATTTATTTGCATCTGTCTCTACTATGGGCTAGTAGTATCCCATGCGGATGATCTTTTTAGCTAATTTGTTGCCACTTCTGTGTGTTCTACAAATTCCTTCATGTACCTCGTACATAGCTCTCTGGGATTTTGTGGAAGTGAGACATCATAATAGTGTTCCATCTAGACTTCATCTATATAGAGTAGTTGAGAGGATGGTATACCTAGAGGCTTGGTGGATGAGGGACTTTCTCTGGTTTCTAGACAAGACTGGAGGTAAGACACTAGTTTGGAGGTAATTATACACATCATGGTACCATGGGGTTTCAGGACCAACAAGGACACATGTTGATTCTGTGATTGGTGCTTGATGTGAAGGCATCATGAGTTTGTCTACTAGAAATTGGAATTGGGTTTCATTGTCTGGCATATCAATCGCTGATGCTATGGTAGCCATTGTGTCTACAACTTTGTTTTGAGCCCATGGTATTTTCTCAAAGAAGATGTATTGGAACTTAGTGCGCAACCTGTCCATCTGTGCTCTATATGGTATTGGCTTCTCATCTTTTGTCATATAATGAATGTTGACTTGGATAATGACCAACTGTGAATCTCCATAGATCTTAAGTTTCTTTATTCTCCATTGAATTTTTTTCTTTATTCTGATGAATATTGCTTCGTATTCGGCTATGTTTTTTGTGCATGAGAAGTTGAGTCTGAAAGATTTTGGAATTGCATCATTATTCAGAGTGATGAGCATCATTCCTTCCCCCACACCATGGTTTGTGCATGAACCATCAAAGTATAGTTTCCATACCTCAATTTCTAGTTTTAGTGTCATAATAGACTCATCAGGAAAGTTAGAAATGATAGGCTGATGATCCTGAATAGGTGCCTCTGCTAGTTGATCCGCAATAAATTTCCCTTTGATGGCTTTTCTATCTATGTATTCAATGTCAAAATTGCTTAAGATCATTACCCACTTTGCAAGTCGTCCAGCGAGTGTTGCTTTTCTTAGGAGATACTTTAAAGGATTAGTATGTGCTATCAACTTTATTTGGTGACTCAACATGTAATGCCTCAGCTTTTGGGAAGCGAAGACAACTGCGAGGCATGATTTTTTAATTGGCATATAGTTGAGCTCATATCCTACCAATGTTCTGCTTAGATAGTATATGACTCTTTCCTTGCCTGTGTCATCATGTTGTGCCAAGAGTATGCCTAATGTTGATTCTGTTGCTAAGATATATAGAAGCAATGGTCTACCTTGGACTGGTGGCACCAATATGGGAGACTTGAGTAGATAGTCCTTGAATATTTGAAATGCTTTTTTACATTGTTCTGTCCATATAAATTTGATGTCTTTGTGTAGTAGATGTTGAAATGGGTAACACTTGTCTACTAGCTGATCTATAAAGCGCTTGATTGATTGGAGCCTTCCTTGTAAGCCCTTGGTTGCCTTAGGTTGGTTGGTGGTGGCATGCCCAATATTGCTTTGACTTTCTCTGGGTCTACTTCAATGCCTCTATGTGAAACTATGAACCCCAATAGCTTCCCCGTTGTGACACTGAATGCACATTTCTTTGGGTTTAAATGGACCTTGTATTCCTACATTCTATCAAAGATTGGTCCCAATGCTTTTAGATGATCCTTTCTAAGCATTGACTTGGCTAGTATTTCGTCAACATAGTCTTCCATTGTCTTGTGGATGAGATCATAAAAGATGGTTGTCATGGCCCTTTGATATGTTGCTTCGACATTTTTTAGACCAAACGACATGACGTTCCAACAATAAGTTCCCCAAGGACATGTGAAAGCCATTTTATGTTGGTCCTCTGGCGTGATCCTTATATGATTATACCCTGAAAAGCCAACCATCAGTGATAGTATTTGATGTCCAACTGTTAGATCTACTATCATATTGATGTTAGGCAAAGGAAAGTCATCCTTGGGAGAAGCTTTGTTAAGATCTCTAAAGTCTATGCAAATTCAAATCTGACCACTATGTTTTGTAATTGGTACCAGATTAGATATCCAGTCTGCATATGGGATCAGTCTTATGAACTTATCATCTAGGAGATTTTTCAATTCCGCCTTTACTAGTAATGCAACATGAGGATGCATCTTTCTCAGCTTCTTCTTAACAGGTTTGGCTTTGGGTAGCAACAGGAGATGATGTAGCACAAGCTCTGGATCTAATCCTGGCATGTCTGAGTAGGACCATGAAAAATTTATCATCCTTTCATTGAAGAAACTGATCAACTATTCTCTCTCCTCCAGAGTGAGTGATTTTTCTAAGTAGATGTTATTCGGGTTCTTGTCATCTCCCAAGTTGACTTCTTCTGTTTCTTATACTAACAATGTTGCATTTTCCTCTGTCAAGGGGAGTAGTTCCTTCTTTCCATCTTCTAGCGCCTTGGTGAGGTTTTCACTAGAAGATACATCTTATTTTATCTTTTTATCATTTTTTTTGTCAGTAAGCGCATTTCAGTTTTCACTTACTGACGATTCATTTTTTTTTTCAATTTTTTTTGATGACTGGAAAGAGGAGCTTCCTCCCCAAAGTATGTTGATCTATCGAGGTCAATGGATAAACCTAGTTTATGGTCTCCTAATGGCATTCCCTCTCTAAGTCCCATGAAATCTGTGATAGCCTCATCATTCTCAAAGACATCCATATCAGGTGGTCCTTGTTGATCCCACTCTATTAGTTCTGGGTGTACAAGACATAGGACCTTGTGTTGGGTTGACTCTGTTTGGTTGAAGGGGACTACAAAGATGGTTCCGAAAAACCTAGAATGTAATGTGGATGCACCACCTAAGGAATTGTTATTGATATGTTTATCAATGCAGGGTTGGTCATCAATGGTTAATTGGTCAAACAGATCATCAAGGTGTATGGTGGTGGCTGAATAAGGGGAATAGTTTGGGATCGAGGGTTCAGAGTCATGAATGGATCTCCACTCATACTCATGGGAGTCAGTTTTTCTAGAACTCTCATCAGATGTCTCACTTCCCTCATTATCATGGAGTGCTTGGTTGAGGGTTAATCAAGATTGAGAGGTTCCCACTTCGGCTAGCAACCATTGTTGAAGTATGTTGTTGATTAAGATGTGTTCCGTATTTTTCCCCTGGTGTAACTATGCTATTTGTTCTTGATCAACGGGTATGTCATGGATGACAAGGCTGGTTCTTTTTTTATCATAGCCTAACCTTCTCTTGTTTCTCTAGGTTGGCGGGAGAGATAATTCCATTAAGCCTTGTTGTCTTTCCCCCAAACCAGTTGTACCATCATACCCAAACCTTTGCTGCATTGTATAGCCATTTCCATAGTTTGATATGGGTAGGGGTTGTTGAAGTGTTTCTTGTGGATCTTGGTACAACCATGTATTGATATCTTGATCAAATGGGTTTTCTTCTACAATGTTTCCCTGTCTTACAAAGGTTGTGGGTGGACACCTGAATAGAATAGGCTCTAAGGTTTCTGTTATAATAACTGGATGTGGCATGCCATATGTTCTTGGGATCTGAGGCATGTTTGTGATAGTGAAAGCTTCCTCGTAGCTTTATTCACCACATCACTTGTCAGTAATGGATATTTTTCCCACTTTTCTTATGATGTCTTTGGGAATTGAATTTGACACGGACAAGATACTTTCCTCTTAGTTTGAGGGAACCTAGTTGTCAATACTGGTTTGAACCGCATTACAGTATTGGAAAGGATTTGGGTTTCCCTCAATGATGATTTCTTCCCCTTGGTGTGGGAACTTGATGCACTGATGATATGTTGAAGGTACAACTTGCATCTCATGTATCCATGGTATCCCTAGTAACATGTTGTATCCAAACTCTAGGATCTGGAAGGGAGTGTTCTTGACAACTGGACCAATCCGGACATGTAGAATGATAATACCTTTGGATGATCTTTCCTCTTCCTTGTAGGCTCTGATGTTGATCCTCCTTGTTACATCAATACTAGACTCTGAGTAGCCTAATTTCTTGATTAAATTTAAAGTACAAATGTTTAATCCAACCCCACCATCAACAAGGTTTCTACGGATTTCACTTTTGTGGACTTGGACAAGCAAGTGCAAGGGATCATTATGCAAAGGTTTGTCTAGTGGCACGTCACAGTTTGTGAATGTTGCATATTTGTTTTCTTCTATATGATTAACCATCATTTGGAATCTCTTAGGGGTTATGTCCCTTGGGATACTTGCATTCTGAAGGGCTTGGTCAAGTGCTTGTCTATGCTGTGGAGATATGTGCAAGAGGTTAAACATGGAGATTTGGGTAGGCGTGCACTTTAGCTGATCCACTAGGCTTGTCTATGGATTCGAGGTTTCTTGAGGGTTGGCTTCTGTAGTAGATGAGGAATGTACTCCTTGCAAGGCAACTCTTGCACAAAGAGTGGTTACAACACATTTGTTACCTTGGTCTCTGATAGTTATCATAGCCACATGGCTATCTGAAGGATTTAGGCAATTGATAGCGTTATCACTGTTGGTATAAGTGTAGTTGACCTGTTTGGATTGTCCACCAGACCCAGAGGTTTTCCCTTTATTGTGATCATGAAATGTGTCATTGAATATTGTATGATCAGTTGTTCCTTTGGTTTGGGAATTTGTTACATCGATGACCCTTGCGTCAATCAGATTTTGGATAACCTATTTCAATTGGTAACAGTTGGGTGTTTTGTGTCCCTTCACCTGATGAAACTCACAAAAATCATTGTCATTGTACCACCTTGGTTTGATTTCACCATGTTCATATTCCCTAATTTCCCAGAGAGTGATATTGTTAGATTGTATCAAATTTTGTAAAGCTGATTCTATCAACTCTCCTAATGGTGTGAAGTCTCGTTGCTGGAATTGAAACTATGGTTTGTGTTGAGTCTATTGCTGACTGTTTGACACAGTGGCTTCTTGGATAGGGGGAGGTTTAGTTTGAGTGTATTCATGTGAAGTGGGTACCGTAGGTTGTTGGTTGGCCATAGGTGCACCTTGCAGTGATACTTTGGTTTGTGCGTAGTTGACTATTTTCACATCAATAACACCATCGTTGGTGACATTTTTGTTTTTATTCCACCACTTAGCTTTGTCCGTTGTAGTCTTGTTTGTATTTGTTTAGGTAGGATCTACAAGGAAACCTTTTTTGACCAAGTTCTTCTCACAATGAACTCCTCGTTTGATAAGTTGTGTAAAGTTCAGAGCTAACTACAATTTTGTTGTAAATGACATGTCAGGAATTAGATTGTCAATGAACATGACTATTAGGTCTTTCTCGAGTACATTATACATTATCCTATTTGTAGTATTCCTCCATCTTTGTAGGAATTTTACAAAAGACTCTCCATCCTTCTGTTTGATATCGCAAAGGTCCTTGATACTAACCTTGCGCTTGATGTTATGATGGAAGTGAGCGTTGAACTTTTCAGCAAATTCACCCCAAGAAAAAATGTCAAGAGGTAAATGTGAGAACAATTTCATTTCTGGTCCGGCTAAGCTTTGTGGGAATAGTCACATTAATTATGTCTCATCATGTGGGACTTCAACACAACTAGCAAAGAATTCTCGAATATGCTCAATAGGGTTGCTATTGCCCCTATATTTGTCAAATTTTGGTACCGAGAAGTGAGTTGGGAATGGAGACATGTGAAGAGAGTGATCAAAGGGATATGGGTACAAATCCTCTTTGGTATAGGATTTAGTTTTCTCTTGACTTTGCATATCCATCATTTGGTTTTGAAGGTTCTGCACTTGTTGGATCAACATGTCTGTTTGAGACTGATGACGATTGGTGACATTGTAATTTTGTGCTGTAGTAGGTATAACGTTACGCCTCGGCGCCCCTTGAGTAGGAACATAGGACCTCATTCTTGGGACTTGATATTGATTTCCCAACACAGAAAATGGGGGCACGTTAGTGGCCCAAGGTTGGGTCTGTTGTGTTTATTGTCAGGGTTGCAGATACTGTTGTTGTTGAAGTTGTGGTTTTGTTTCTGGATTTGAGGTTGTTGTTGTTGAAGCTGGGGTTACTACTGCTGGGATGGAGGTTGTTGCTATTGAAGCTAGGGTTTCTATTGCTAGGGTGGAGGTTGTTGCTGCTGGGGTTGAGGTTTTTGTTGGGTGAGCAAAGGCATAACCTGGGGTGGGCATTTACTAAAAGTCAGACTTGTAGAGATGGATCCCTGTGGGAATGATGTGTTGAACCCAAGGCTCGTAGGGATTGATTGCGGTAGCGACATGGTGGAAAAAAGGTTACTGCTTGTTGGTGGGATAGAAGACATAGCATAAGAGCTTGATTGGACCAACCATAAGACCGAAGGTGGAGGCATACTAGTGACCATGGGTACACTTAGTTGGGATCTTGTCATACTCTATGTGGAAAATGTGCTTGCTTGATTTGCATAATTGGTCTGATTGGGTATTGTCTATGCCAATGTTGGTTTCATCAAGGATGAGAAGATTTGAGAAACCACAGGTAGTGTTTGAGAGGGCTAAGTAGTGTTTTGACCTACGATAGGGTTTTTGGGCCATATTGTGGACACATTGATTTCAGCAGGGAGTTTGACTCCTTTTTTAATCAATATGGATAAGAAATGTTTAGGGTTCCTCTCTACAACAACGTCAACCACTTACATGGAATGGGCATCTTTCTCTACATCTTTGAGCTCCTCTTCTGTGATATTTTGGAATAAGGTTGACCCACGGGGATTCTCAAAAAGAGAAGGACTGGTATTCTTGAAAGGATCATCATATTGCTCTATTTCCCAAGCGGGAATCTATTGATGTATGATTCCTCCAGTTGAGTTCTAGCCATTGACCTTGTGTAAGGCCCTCCATGGGGTTTTTTAGACATAGTGTGGTCCATATTTTATGACTAAAACAAGTGATATAAAGCACACAGAAAAGGATAACCTTTCTAGGAAAATCTGAGTTATGTTTGGACAAGGGTAATTCTAAGGACAGGTGTTGATTTATCTTGATGTCAAGGTTTTGATGATGTAAGAATAATATTTTTTGACCTTTTCCTAGGACAAAGTCACTGATAGAGATGATGATGTTGAGATAACGGGATCAAGATATTTTGAGTCTGAACTTTCAAACTAATAATGTTTCAACAATAATTATGCTTTCAAAGAAGGGATGATCTTTAATGTTTAGAGATTCACACAATGTTCTTCACATTTTTCTAGGATAGACACTGGTCTTTGACACAAAATGGAGAGTATTTTCAAGTTTTTAAGGTTAAAACAAGTATAAAATAGTCTCTAGTCAATTACAGTACAGTGACTGGTCAATTAGCGTAATCTATCACTGATTGTAGTAATAAATAGGTCAATTGTGGAAATAAACAAGTTAATTGCGGAAAACTTCCATCAATTGTGGAAAAATGTGGGCAATTGTGGCAAAGGGGAAATAGTCTCACAAAGACTCAAAGATAGGTCTCACTGTCTAAAATTTTTGATTATCTGGAACAAGGCTTCTGATTTGTAAGACAGTTTGATGTTGACAACCCTAGACTTTAACACATTTGACTCATTTTGACAGTTTGAATGTTTGTTTTGTGTTTTGGAAACTAATCAAAGAACAAGCACAATAGACAATGTGTTTTGAAGAATGAAGGCTGACAATGTGTATGTTCTACAAATCTTTCAAGTTGCTATGTTATCATGAGGTATAGTTAGATTAATCTAGGTCAATGGATTCAAAATGCAATATTATAGGCCCAATGCTTGAATGTCTGTTAGCTCACACAACAAGTGTCACACTAATAGGACATGAAGGTCCACGACATAGGTGCCCGTGTTTTTGTCATTGTCAGGTATTGTTTCCGTGGAGTGAAGATCTCTTTCACTACACAAATACCTTGGAACACATATGTTGGGAATTTTGGGGGGAAATTCTGCAACCCCTTGCACTATAATAAGGTATATGTTTGGAGGTAGATCGGGTTGGCCTCTAATTAACAAGGTTGTAGTAAGGGTCCGTAGCATCTATCCAATAGGTTTGTATGTGTGTGACTCACTTAAGAGTCTATTTGACCATGCTAGCTCCTTAGGGATATTCACCCAATCTATACTATCATCAACACACCTCTCCCGAGCTTGGCTAGATAAGATGGAACTTTGGTTCGCGTCTTGTTTATATACCGATCGAAAGGATTACCGGTTTAAGGTCATTCTCTAAGGAAGAAATGCATTCCCTGGACAGGCCTTTCTATAAAGTATAAAGGTGTTTAATCTAACAGATTGTGCAAGTGCACCCAAAACTCAAGACACAAGGTAAATTATTAAGCTCCAAAAGTTTGAAATGTGAACTAAGCTACACCACCATACAAGCACAAGTGTTCAGTTTTAAGCCCAAAAGTAGGTGTTGATTACATGTTCAATTTTAGTGCACCAAATCAAAAGATTCTTTACTTTGTTCAATTTAAATCTCCACGTCAATTTTAAGCACCAAATTCTGAAATGTGAGGTGTGAGATGTGTGACAAACACTGTTCTTTTTAAACCCAAATCGATAAGTGAATGAATTTTTTGTTGTATTGTTATCTTGTCTCCTCGATTTGAACCTATCAAAGAAAGTGTTTAGTATCTCAAAAAATGAAATCTTTTCAATCCAAGACAATAGAATATCCAAAAACTCCAGGATTATTGAGATTGCTGAAATTAATGGTGACTTTATACTTACTTGCAAATCTCTTGATTGTACCTTGTGTATGCTTCTCTTTGATCTTCAGCTGTGATTGCGAGAATATCCCTTTGTTGTGATCAATAGTTGATGGTTCTCCTTATTGCATCTCTTAATGATTTAGCACTTGGTATGCATCTGATTATCTTCTTTGCCATTCACCATCAGTCATCCCTGCACAAAAACCAAGAAAAATATCCAGAAATGTGCCTTTTATGGAAATTGCGGCACTGGTTGTTCAATTGTGACAATCTCCTATCAATTACGGCAAAAAACTCTAGTTTGCGATAGAATGTTTTTGTTTGTGGCACGGATTGGTCAATTGCGGTAAAGCACAGGCAACTGCGGTGAAATCTAGGTGATTGCGGCACAGTGCTAGAAGACAGAAAGATAGAAGATGACAAAATAGCAATGCGAAAGCCTGCAATCAATTGCGGTATTAAACCAGTCAATTGCAACACTATTTTGTCAATTGCAGAAAAATACCAGTAATTGAAAAATTACACAGATATCGAGAAAATGATGAAAATTGAGGTCTGCAACCATACGACCGTGGCTTGTTGATTCTGTCTTTCGTCTACAAGAGATATTCAGGCTATTTGATTCATGTCAGGTTCACCAAAATGTACACGGTTGATCGTGGTTCCCAAGCTTTCCAAAGGCTAGGGTTAGTAGCACTGATTTATAATAAGAGAAATAAAATACATGAAAGCTACTAATAACGAAACTTAACTATGTAACCAATAAAATATACAAGCAAAGAAATGAAAACAAATGAATGCAAACCCCAAAGTGCTTGAAGCTTCTATTGTTTCTCTCTACTCCTTACGTTGTTTTTTTATGCTCAGTATTGGTGTGGGCAGTGTCTATGACTTGAGAAGTGTCGATAATTTGATAATTAAAATGGGTGTGTGATCAGAAGATGGCTTGAATGCTAGATCCAAACTGACGGAGTAATGGCGCATGAGAGATTGAAATCCTAGATCCTTCAAATGGGTATGAAGGGTTTATTATATAGAAATTGAAAATGATATGAATGGTTGAGATCAATCCCAGAGATAGGGAGATGAACGGTTGAGATTAAAAGGAACTGGAGAAGCCATCAGTAAACTCCACCTCTTCAACTGGGAGAGAGGAGATAGAGTTTGGTTGACTAAAGAGCTAATTGTGAGTTACCTTTTAAAACTGAAGAGGTGGGTGGAGTTACCCATGTGAACTGGAGAGATTGGTGGAGTTACCCATGTGATCTAATTAAGGATTATCTCTTTGAACATAATTGATTATTTAATTCATTTATGTAATTAAAGTTTTCAACATGTGAGATAATTGAATTCTTTTTTATTTAGAATTGCTTTATTGAAAGAAATTAAATTAATTTAATTGGAAGAATTTAATTAGTAAGTTTAAATCTTTCAATTTAAACTATAGGAAATTTAATTTAATTAATTAATTAATGGTAATAAATCAATTATGGTTAATTAATTAAATAAAATTAATTATTTAATTAATTTTGGGAATTTGATTAGATGATTTGGAGAATGAATTTAGAGGAAAATAGATGATTAATTAATGATTAAAAACCATTAATTAATAGATGAAAATTAGTGTTTTTAATGTAAAGTCACAAGTCCGTCCATTTTAGGGTGTCTACAGAAGTATAACAACCAAAATGAAGAAGATAAAACCGAGATAAAAGAGGCAGTTATTTTCACTTTGTACAAGTTTAAGCTCACACCGATTGAATTTGTTATCCATCTACCTACTGAATTGTATAATGAATTTGATGCTAGATGGAAGTATGCATTGAACATTGAGAAGAAAATGTGGGAGAGATCCCTAACTCTAGCTCAACCCACAATGTTTGTAACTAAGATAAATGAGACAATGAAGAACTTCTCTAACTCATTTCTTTTTAAAGGAAGATCTTTAAGGATCATGCTAGGAGAGTTAGAGAAAGTACAAAATGAGACTAATGACCAATGGAGAAACATTCTTTCTATATACATCAAAGATTAGACTAAAAAAGATCAAGCTACTGAAGAACAAGGTAAGGACAATCCTATTGATCTTACATTGGGTAAAGATGAAATATTTATTAAAGATATTACAAAGTAGGACCTTGTCACTGACATTGCCAAAGATGAAGATGTAATGATAACAGAGGCAACAAAGACTGAACAAATGAATCCTATTTATTATGCTAATGCAAGCCTATTAGAGGAATTATTAGAATGAGTTAATGCGTATTTGGATGTTCATATAGGCATGTCTATGTTGGAACTGATACTGAGGAGAAATACATTGAACCACCTAAAGAAAAAGAAAAAGGAGAAACCAACGAGCCTAAGGCCACCGAGACCAACATAGAACAGAAAAATGAGGCATCTTCTACTGAGAAAACCACACTACAACAAGAGAAAGTCAGTGAGCTTCCAAAGGATCAAGAAAAGGACACTATGGAGGACATACAAGAAGAATAGAAGACAAAAGAAAATACATAAGAAAAACAAGAGGAAATGAAAGAGGAGTCACCAAAAACTAAAGGTAAAGACAAGCAAGAAGAAATGAAAGATGAAAGTGTATTTGATTCTATAGAGACCACATCTGATGCATTAAAATTATCTACTAGTGAAATCATACTAGCAAAGAAGAAGAAATCAAAGAAGGGGAAACATGTAGATATGAGCCAACCGATTATATTACCTAAAGTAGACCTATCTACTATGAGCCTTGATGAAATGATCAAGTATGCATAATTGGTGAGACTTAAGGCAATCCAAAATAAATTATTTCAGAATAAAAGAGAAACCATTGTATTGGAAGATGCCAAAGATGTACTACAAGAGATTGTACTACATGCTACTGTAAATGAAAAGGAAAGTCTCCTTAATCAAGTGGCAGATCTAGTTCAACAAGTGCGAGAACTGAACAAAGACATAACTAACTACATGATTAAAGCTCATCAGAAGAGCATGGAACTAAAATTGATCAAATATATTTTGAAGAACATTGCACTAGACAAGGTATCTCTTTCTGAAGCATGTACTGACATAGAGAATAAGTTGTCTGATATTCTTTTGATATTTCAGCAATTTTTTCCATTTCACAATTCCTTAAGGATATCAAGGAGAAAGAGGAAACTATTGAACAAGAGATGACTGAGCAGCTGAAGAGCATATCAACTGAGCCTAGATCTCTATAGGCCTATTAATCAAAGGTCAAACAGTTAATGGGAAGGAAAAAAAAGATAAGAAATGAAGAATAAAACCTAAGGATGGAACTCCTTGAACTGCAGGCAATTCTTATTCCTCACTTGGAGTCAATGTAAAATCATTTAAAGAAGGCCAAGGATTTGGTCGCTACTCCCGATTGCAATTCATTGGAAACTATTACTGGTATGGCAACTGATGTTTCTACACATATTGTTTCTATGCAAATACTGAAGGAAACATGGGAGGAAGCCCTAGATTATGCAAAGACTAATTTTAAACACATTTTTGACAAGATATCTCTGGAAGATAAGAATAAGTATTGTTTTGGCATGTTTTTCAAAAAAGGGGGATATATAAGGATAGTTTGATATGTAAATATAGATAGGGTACTGATTCACCCGTCCCCTCTCAGTACATAACTTTCCTAAGTTATTCCAACGAAATCATATCCTTTTATACTATCTTAACAAAAATGAATATAAAGAAAGGTAAATAATGCTTTTAAAATTTTAAAATTTATGACATATTAATTTGTAGCAATTTCAAAAGAAGAAAGGGTGAAAGTTGATTTTGATAATGCCTCAAAAGGAAATCCTAGAAACATTGGGGTAATTTGTGTGGCTAGGGACCACAATGGAAAAGTGCTAAGTGGAGCGCCACCCAAATGGAAACTCCAAAAGTGGCTAAAACCAATTTGGAAATTTGTTAACAAATTTGATGGCTTCAAAATATCACATGCTTTTCATGAGGGGAATAAGATGGTTGATAACCTGACCAAATTGGCGGTGGAATAAAAGGTGACAACCTAGTCATCACAAGAGGGGTGGTGATTTAGTCATCATAGGAGGGGAAGTGATTTAACTTGGAAATATGGATTGTGACATTAACAAAGAGAAACATGCATATTTGTGTAAAGAAAAGCATAGACAATAGAAGAGAAAAATAGCTTATTATTTTTTAATGAATATGTATCAAAGAAAATAAAGAAATTATAGAAGCAACTTACATGTTCATAGATGACCTTAAAGTTTCCGAATTCTCCCTAATGACATAGACAAGTAGAAAGGAACTACTTGAAAATTCTCACTACTTGTAATTTGGTTTCATCTTCATGTTGATCTATCTTTTATTTTGGGAAAGATTCCAAATGACAATTAGATTTTTTTTGGAATATTAAGGTTTGTGATAGAATTGAGTCACCCTAATAACTTGAAGATTATTATTGTTGTTAAAATAATTAATGGCATACCTATAGATTGATGGTTCAAGTAGTTATGTTTAAAAAGGATTTATAAAATCCATGTTGTGGTACATTCAAAAGTTAATAATATGAACATTATTTGTGGTTTCTTTACTAAACAAATGTAGATGTTCTTTGGTTTTTACAATATGGTATCAAAGGTTAGAAAATATCTGGTGAAGGGAAAGCATTTACAATGGTGATAAGACAAAATTCATGAAAGAATAAAACAATCATGAAAGAGTATCCACACATAAGACTTACAAGAAGAAACCCAATGATGGGTGTCATAAAACTTTTGACATCCCCCTTTTTATTCTTCTCCTAAAAAGGACATTGTCTTTGATAAAATAGCTGATCTATAAGAGAATCTTCATTCAAAAGGGAATGCATTATTCTTGGTCTATGTTGAGTGACTTGCTACAAACATCCCTCCTTTCCTAAGTTGTGGTACTACATTCAAAGTCTCTATATAGGTGGTTTTTTGTTAGACTACACATCAGACTATTTAGCTAGTAGGAGCCTACACCTAGCACAAGTATGTTGCCTAAAATAGTAATTAATTTATATAAAATGGTTGTAGTTGTTGCATGTATGAAATTCCTTTTTTTTACACACCATAAAAAAATATTTATATTTAGTTTAAGAGCATAGTGTATAAATTATATTTCTTTGTTTCTTTCAATGTATTTTCTTAAGATGTATATATTTTAGATAAATAATTTGGTTTTAAATGTGACTAATAAACAAAAATTCATGGGGTATGGTGAATGGAAATGAAACACCAGTTACACAAGAAAATAAGTTATTGGAATGACATAATAAAGATAATAAAGTCAAAATTATTATTGGCCTTGCTCTTTTAATCTCTAAATTACATCATGTAGATCTAAATATCAACAAAAAATTGGGATAATTTGAATAGATGTTTAGAGTAAAATTAGTTATTGCAAACTTTTTCGCAATTTGATGTCTCTTATTAAGAAATTAGTAGAAGTCAAGCCTTCTTTAGATGATGATGCTAAAGCTATTTTGTTAAATGAATTTCCTTCTTAGTTAAAAAACTTTGTAAATTCTAGAAGATATGGTTTTAGTGGTTTAAGTAGAATAAAAAGGACAAAAGTAGAAGATACAAAAGTTGATACTTAACAACATGAGATTGAATTATACTCATGATGAAATAATAAAATACAAGATGCATAAAAATATAAAATTGAATGTTATTACTATTGAAGACACGAAAAATGAACAAAGGTAAAATATCTATAGAGCATTTTAGCTTGTTTATACCCTTTCCCCTTGGATTACGTTAGAAGAGTTGCACCCAATACTCTCTTCGTTTTCTCCATTGATACATGAAATATGGTTATTTATGAAAGCAACAACATGATAGTAGGATTAAAATGATGTTTGATGAAAGGGATAGCATAAGTAATATTATAAAAGTGAATTCAGTATATATTTGGACAACATAAAGCTATGATGAAAGCAGGTAATCGAATGAGATGTGAGGGTTCTAAGTTATAGTCTTTTCAAGAGGGAAATAAGGGGCCAAAATGCATTGGTTAATGAATGGTTTTGATTTGAGGGTTAGAGTTTGGATTGAGGTTGTAATCATGTGATAAGTGTCTCATGAGGTGTAACAAATAGGTGGTGGAATGGAGGGTTCATAATTGATGATAGCTCACAAGCAAAGGGGGATTGGATAAATGAAAAAATGAGATTAATTGTGAAAGGAGGTTAAGAGGTTTCATGATGGGTATTAGACATATGAAATAGTGTATGGATAAGATTTGGTGGAATTAGTTAAAAAGGGCATTTTAGGAGGTAATATTTGTTGGAATTGGTTTCTGATGATTTTGTTGGCATTCATGTTTTTTCACTGATGTCAACATATGTTTCTATGGAGGCAAAATAGACTGGTTATTACTATTGCTTGATGACTGAAAGAGGTGTACGGGTACTGTACGATTGATTTAGAATGAGAAAAGATGATGATGTGTACAAGGATGTGTGGTGATCTTATTTCTAAGGTTGTATGGCTTAACATTGTCTATTAGATGAGTTACAGATGTTTTAGTGAAGACTGGGTACTCGACAGTGAGAGTGCCCTTTGACAGAGTTAGTCTCTATGTTTTTAGTATAACTTACGAGCGATATGGATTCATGTTATGAAATCTTAAGGTATGGAAGAAGACATAATAAGGAATGTTTTTTATTTTTCACAAGGCATAGAACTCTTGGTGGCATCAGTTGTGGTGTGTGTTCTGGAGGAGACCTATTTGTGGCCGAATTCAGATATATAGCGTGTATTATAGATTGCGAGCATGGATTATGAATCTTGGATAATATTTGATGAATCATAATTGATGTTTACTTGTTATAAGTATCATGTGTATCTTAGCAAGAGGTTAAGTAATTATTTGTATATAGGAAAGCCTAATTGGCCAACCTAATTAATTATTGTAATAGGGTATATATGAGAGATCTTTTTGAAAAGCATAAAAGGATGTGATTTAGATAGATACAACAAAGTGCGGAAGCTACAAGCTTGTTTGTCTATTGAATGTAGAGCAGACGATATGATTATGGTACTTCATTGGAACTGACCAAGCAAAGACAATTGCTATCAGATAGTTCACTAGATTATATATTTCCTATATACACTTGTATTTCAGACTGTAAGTCCTGAGGGTGGATTTAACCTTCTTTAGGCAGTGTGCCTAGGCAGTGAGCCCACTGTTACTCTTGTCTCCTAACAAGGTTTATCCTTTAACAGGGACTGTGTACTGTAATGCATCAATAAGCCCCTAACATGGCTAAATATTTTAACATGGATACTATACTCTCTATACATTATTTGTGGGTGTTAATTCCCACCAGGGTTTGACCTTTAACAGGGTTTCCTCGACAATAAAGGATTGTGTTATTGTGTTGGAATTTACTGTGTTATCATTTGGATTAAATTTCTATTTATAAAGTTTAATGTTTAATAATATGTCTCACAACTAATTCACTCCCCCTCTAAGTTGTGTTGGTGGATTTTTATTCCTAACAATTGGTATTAGAGCTACTAGTCCTTAGAGACAAATTTTAACAACTTGAGGTGATCCTGAAGATGACATTCTAAAGGAAGGATAGTCTAAAGTTTGATCCTGAAAACTTTGACAGTTGGAAGAACAAGATGAGAACACACTTGATATGCTTGGGAATCGACTACTGGATGATAACAAAGAAGAATGTATAGATGAAGGCTGAGGATGAACTAGATAAGGCTACTGATGAAGAAAAGAAGATATTCTCATACAACATGGTCACAATTGAAGCATTGATTAGTACACTTTCTAAAGGTGAATTCACAGAGGTAAAATATTTAGATTCTGGACATGAATTTGGAAAAGATTGGAAGCACTATATGAAGGAGACAAGTTTACAAAGGAGGAAAGTTTGCAAAACTGGAAGACAAAGATGGAAATGTTGAAAATGAGAGATGATGAGAATATTAGAGCATATGCACAAAGAGTTATTGAAGTTGATATTGACATTAGGAACTTTGGAAGCACTTACAATGAGGAAGAAGCGATTGCAAAAAATCTTAGATCCCTAAAACCTGTATACAAAACCAAAGTGCAAGCTATAGAAGAGATCATACCTTTGAAAATGAATTTCAACAGAGAGATGTTGATTGGAAAAATAACTACCTTTGAGGCCGCAGAGCTGGGAGTTTCATTACCTAAAGTTGAGATAACATTCAAGGTTACTGTGCATAAAAATAAAAATAATTTATCAAGAATTGCATGCACCAATAGTAGTGACTTGAGGGAAGAGCTCGGTGAATATGCTGATGAATGGGAACAGATACATGAAGAAGAAAGAAAGCTAGATGAAATTGTTGTCCCGATCGCCATAAGAGAAAAGAGAGGTAAGGGTAAGTTTGAAGGAAAGTTACCTCTGAAATGTTTTTTGTGCAATAAGATAGGTCATTTTTCATCTAGATGTCCTACAAGGGTTCCAAATCATAAATCTAAGCTTTATAAACCTAAGTACTCAAAGGATAAGGAATGGTATTATGCTAGTGAAGGTGTTTCTGATGATGCTAGTGATTATGATGAGACTAGATTTATTTCTATCAAGGATGATAAACCTATACATGAAGAAAGAGCCTTAGTATCTCATGTTGAAAAGAAATATGAATGGGTCATAGATAGTGGTTGTTCACACCATTTGACTGGAGATAAAAATAAGTTTGTTAAACTAAATAAGTATGATGGTGGTGTTGTGAGATTTGGTGACAATACTCCTAAGATTATCATTGGAGTTGGATCTATATCTTTGGATGGAAACACCAATACTGACAATGTATTACTTGTTGATGGACTTAAGCATAATTTGTTCAGTGTTGGACAACTAGTGGACAAAGGTTATCAATTAAAATTCATTGATGGGAAATGTTCTATTAGAGGTAAGTTAGGAGACTTCATTGCATCTGGTACTAAATCAAGAGGTAATGTATTTGAATTAAATATATTTGAGGCTTCTTGTTTTGTTGTGAAGGTAGATGAAAGTTGGTTATGACATAGAATATTTTGTCATGTTAACTTTGATAATATTGTGAAGGTAAGTATGACTAATATAGTTAGAGACCTACTAAATATTGTGAAACCATCTAACACCATGTGTAGAGAATGTGTAATGGGGAAGAAAACTAGAAGCAGTTTTAAAAGAAAATTTTACTCAGCGAAAGGGAAGTTGGATCTAGTGCATACAGATCTGTGTGTTCCTACAAGAACAATATCTTACTATAGTGAAAGGTACTTTATAATTGTTGGTGATGAATTTTCTAGGATGATGTGGGTTACATATCTAAGAGAGAAATAAGACGTGTTTGCAAATTCAAAATAATCAAAGCAAAAGTTGAGAATGAATTAGGCTTAAAGATAAAATGTTTGAGATAGATAGAGATGGTGAGTTTACTTCAAATCTATTCAATACCTACTGTGAAGAACATGGAATATAAAGACATACATCTTCTCCTAGGAAACCACAATAGAATGGGATAGCAGAGCAAAGAAATAGAAAAATATTAGATGCTGCTAGAACTATGTTGCTGGAAGGAAATGTATCACATGTTCATTAGAGAGAAGTTGTTGATACTGTTGTGTATACTTTAAACAATATTCAGATTAGAGAAGGTACAAGTAAGTCTCCTTATGAATTATGGTTTAATCATACTCCTACTATGAAATATTTTAGAATATTTGGTAGTAAATTCTATATCAAAAGAGATGATGAGATAGGAAAGTTTGATGCTAGAAGTGATGAAGGGATCTTCCTTGGTTATTCCACTAAAAGAAAATCCTATAAATGTTTCAATTTGAGATTGAGGAAGATGATTGAAAGTGTTAATGTGAGGATTGATGAAAAGTTCCAGATTCAAGAGAGAATGTATGACTGTAATAAGAGTACATAGATTAAGGAGGTTACGAAAGATCAAGAACCTTTTGAGTTTGACTATGAGATCGAGGTATGTCAAGATGACTCAAATGATCTTACAAAAATTTCTAAGACTCTGAGGTATGTTAAGAAAAATCATCTTGAAGATCAAATTATTGGAGATGCAAATAGAGGAATGATGACAAGATCAAGATTAACAGATGAAATTTGTTTGATTTATCAAGTTGAACCGAAATCTAATGATGAGACATGTAGAGATGAATCTTGGACTAAAGCTATGCAGAAAGAATTAGAACAGATAAAGAAGAACACCACTTGGGAATTTGTTCTAAGACCTAAAAAAAAGAATGTTATAAGAACTAAGTGAGTTTTTAGAAACAAAATGGATGAGTAAGGAACAATGGTAAGAAATAAAGAAAGACTAGTTTGTAAAGGCTACTCGCAACAAGAAGGCATAGACTTTGAAGAAATTTTTTCTCTTGTTGCTAGGTTGGAAGTAGTAAGATTATTTCTTTCTTATGTTGCACATAAAGATTTTAAGGTATATCAGATGGATGTGAAATCTGCATTTTTTAATGGAAATCTAGAGGAAGAGGTATACATGTTTGGACTTAAACAAGCACTAAGAGCATGGTATGCAAGACTAGACATGTATCTACTTAGTCTTGGCTTCAGAAAAAGGTAATGCAGACAACAATTTGTACTTAAGAACTAGTGAAGATGGAATTCTAATCGTAGAAGTTTTTGTTGATGATATCATTTTTGGAGGAAATGATGAAATGAGTAAAAGTTTCTCTAAAGATATGGAAAATCAATTTGAAATGTTAATGATTGGTGAGATAAAAAAATTTCCTTGGATTGCAAATTAATCAAAACAAGACTGGTATTTTCATTTCTGAGACCAAGTATCTTAAGGAAATGTTGAAGAAATTTGGAATGGGAGATTGTAAACCTGTTAGGATACCCATGGTGACTAGTTAAAAATTTACTAATAATGATGAAACTCAGAGTGTTTTTCAGACAAAGTATAGATCAATGATTGGAGGTCTATAATATCTAACTCACAATAGACCAAATATTGCTAATGCAGTTGGAATTGTGGCAAGATATCAAGTGGATCCTAAAGAGACACACCTTGATGCTTGTTGTTTGTAAATCTGCAACTCATAAACCTGCCTAAAACATTAGTTTAACATAATTTTCAATCAAAATTTGAAAGATCTAACTAGGTTAGCCAATTTGACTTTAAAAGAAAATTAAAAGCGTCTCATGGATCTCTATTTAGGAGGACTAAACAAATGCTCTCAGCTGCAAAGCATCCTAAAGTGACAACCCCTAAAATGAGAATTGTACTAATGATGATGAAGATATGGATCTAAGATGCAAAGTAAGATGAAATTCCCTATTCTATGCTCAAATTGATGACATGTAACTAATTGAATGTTTGATAATGTTAAGTTGAAGATGATGTAAGACATTAAATCAGTTAATGGTTTGTATTGTCATTGATGTCAACTTGATATCATGTGTATGGTCATATAAATATGCCAAATACTTCAAAGAATCAATGGAACAATGATTATGCTTTCAGCAATGCATAAAATTCAAGTATTCACTAAGTGACAGACAACACTGACGAAGTGCACACCACTGGTAAAGACAGAGATAAATTCATAGTGATGTCCAACGAGCAGAAGACAGTGTTGCCTGACGAAGCAGAATTATAGGATGCCCGACGAGCTAAAAATAGAGTTTACCGACGAGAAAGATCCAATGATACCCGATGGACAGAGATCCCGAAGCTAACTAAAGTTGCACCGACAGAACTGGCAGTTGTCACCGGTGACGAACTGCAGAATTAACCGACATAACAGAGAGATCATAAAACAACAAAATATCTAGTTGGCAGAGCTTAAAGATAGACTTAACTGGTTGTTGTATTTGTTTTATTCAACCATAATTAAAGCAATTGATTTATACAATTGGAAAGAAGATAACTACGAGATAAATCATGATTTAAAGCCGTAAATCAAATTGGCTGGATTGTTTTTCATGCCAAGAATCAAGAATCAAGAATTAAGGAATATCATGTCTATATAAGAGACAAGCATAATTCATTTCCTTATGCACTCAGATACACGGGGGAGTTAATTCAAAGAAGATACTAAAGAGAAACTGGTGAAGGATAAACTTCATACAGTCCTGATCAATCAAGCTAAGGGAGAGCTAAAGAATTATGCAGACACCGACGAACAGTAAAGCACATCACAGAGAAGAAAGAGTGAAGTACAAAGGAATTGAATTGATACATTGATTAGAGAGGTAAAGTACATAAATAGATCTAAATATCTGCAAATAGGTCATTATGTTTCAGTTTAACCATTGAAGCATTAAGTCTCTTAACAGAGAAAGACTTAACCGTCTTCTATAATTGAGGTATATCCTAATAGATTACCAAAAAGGTTGATTCATGATAGTAGCAGTGGTCTTACCTAAAGCCTATTGATAGTCTAAGAAGGAGGTTGATTCAAGGATGGTAGTAAGATTAGCATAAAGCCTATTGACACTCTAAAGACTGATTCAAGGATGGTAGCGTAGATTCCAGATACTAAGTGACAACCTATGTATAAAAATCCTCTAACAAGGTCGCACTTAACCATGTGTTTGTAACCTTTAACAGGGTAGGCTCCTAACAAGGCTCACTTCAGAAGAGTGAAAATTTGGGGTACCGGTCCTAGTGGATTTTCCCTTAACAGGGTTTTCACGTTAAAATCCATGTGTTATGTGTGTATGGTTTATTACTTTATTGTTTTACATTTCACATGTGCATTTTTGGATTAATTGGTATACTCTACATATTTACTGAGTATCAGTAAATGAGTTTTACTGCTTATCGGTAATCAAGGAGAATAAGGACAGACAAGGTAAACTGATAGACAGTAAATTGTTTCAAGTATTTTAAAGGCATACATCTTGTAGGTGTATGCACCCTAAAATGGTCGCCTAGACTTTGGGCCCCATTTATCATTTTATCATTTTATCAAATTTCCTGAATCAATGCTTTGGAACATTTTCAATTTAAATCAATTTCCTTGATCAAATTGTAATTAATTCAATTATTTCAATATTTCATAAGGTTTGATCATTTTTATTTAATTAAAAGATTTAATCTTCCTTTTAATTAAATAAAATTCCTCTTATTTAATTAAAATATTTAATCTCCCTTTTAATTAAAGAAAATTCCTCTTATTTAATTAAATTCAATTTCCCCCACTTAATTAAATAAAATTCTTCTAATTTATTTAATTGAAAGAAAACCCCTCTTTTAATTAAATAAATAAAAATCCCCACTTAAAGTACTTTATTTGTTGAAAAAGGAAATAAATTAAATGAAAATTAAA
>MU227366.1:1005143-1037144 GCA_018584345.1 Thuja plicata
GTCATTGTGTTTCAGTTTAACCATTGAAGCATTAAGTCTCTTAACAGAGCAGGACTTAACCATCTTCTATAATTGAGGTATATCCTAATAGATTACCAAAAAGGTTGATTCATGATAGTAGTAGCGGTCTTACCTAAATCCTATTGACAGTCTAAGAAGGAGGCTAATTCAAGGATGGTAGTAAAATTAGCATAAAGCCTATTGACAGTCTAAATACTGATTCAAGGATGGTAGCATAGATGCCAGATACTAAGTGACAACCTATGTATAAAAATCCTCTAACAAGGTCGCACTTAACCGTGTGTTTGTAACCTTTAACATGGTAGGCTCCTAACAGGGCTCACTTTAAAAGAGTGAAAATTTGGGGTACCGGTCCCAGTGGTTTTTCCCTTAACAAGATTTCCACATTAAAATCCATGTGTTATGTGTGTATGGTTTATTACTTTATTGCTTTACATTTCACATATGCATTTCTGGATTGATTGGTATACTCTGCATATTTACTGAGTATTAGTAAATGAGTTTTACTGCTTATTGATAATCAAGGAGAATAAGGATAGACAAGGTAAACCGACAGACAGTAAATTGTTTCAAGTATTTCAAAGGCATACATCTTGTAGGGACTTAATAATCTGAGGTGTAATAATTGGTGGATTAAATTTTAAAGGATAAATTTTTGAGGCCACTAATTCACCCCCCCCCTCTCGTAGTTATTACTAACACAAATTTTATGTGATCATGAATGATTTTTCCATTATAAAAAGACTTCTTCAAGAATTCTTCAATGCTAAATGCTAAATGCCCAAATCAAAATGCAATTTGAATGTAAATGTAGGCTCTAAAAGTGAATTGGTAATCTTACACTAAGAAAATCATCCTATTTATATGAATTCCCAAGGGTAGGGGGGTGAGTTTAATTAACCAAAGTCAAGGTATAGTTGAGGTCAAGGTTGAGTGATTGGTTTCAAATAGGGGGACAAGATGACAAAAGGAGTGGTGAGGATAGAAAAGCCTAAATGAGTGGCTAGGATAGAAAAGCCTTGGAGTGATCTATGTGCTCTTCATCCCTTCTTCTCATTGGCTCTTTGATTCTTTGTCCCCTTTTGTTGAAAGTAATTAGGATTTAATTAAATCAAACAATTAATTAAATTAGCCATCTAAGGGGTTTTAATGGGTTGCATTTATTTAATTCAAACTATATAACTAATTGATTTAATCAATTACCTAGTTTAATTAATCCCCTTTTAGCTTAGATTTAATTAATTAAATGGATTTATTATTTAATCCTTGATTTTGACTTAATTTTGACCCTTTTGACTTTTGTTGACCATGTTGACTTTGGTTGACCAATTTAGGGTGTCTACAAATGCCCCTCTTTAAATCAATGTGTGAAGCGCACTGGTTTAAAGAATACCTGATGTTTAATGTTTGATGTCGATACCGATGTCCGTTCTAATGTTGAAACTGATGATGATGTCCTGATCTGATGTTGAAATTGATGTTTGATACTCCGATGTGATGTTGATACTGATGTTTGATACTCTAATGTGATATTGATACTGATGTTTGATACTCTGATGTGAATCCCTAATATGATGATGTCGATATAATGCCCAAAAATGATGTTGATATGTTGTTGATATGATTTTGATGTTGTTTTGTTGATAATATGATACCTTTGTTGTGAAAATTGTTCCATTTTGATGCCTTGATGTAAAAAAAATAATTTCAATGTCCGATGTCCCTGATTTCAAAAAGTTCCCCGATTTGCAAAACTAAACACCTTGGTGCCAATATGCCCCGTTGAGATGAAAATTGAGATGATATTGCAAGCATTTGCGCAAGAAAAAATGATTTATGATGATTGCAAAAATTTGATGAAAATCAGTCATGTCGATTTGAATCCCAAAAAATGATGATCTTTGAACTAGATAAATGCCCCAATGTGTGATGTTGGTAAAAAAATGCTTAGTGAGAGAAAAAAAATCCCACCAAAATACCTCTTAAGTGTAACAAAATGGCTTTGAAAACGTGGAAAATTGGTTTTGAGAGCTCCTTGTGCAAGTTGTTGATTTGGAGTGTTTTGGAAAAAATGGTGGTTCCCATGGCAGAGCACCGATTCAAGAGAGTCCGCCATTATCAAAGACTGCAGGAATACGACCCCCCGGTATGTGTTGAAAAAAAACCCCTCTTTCATTGCATGATTTTTTCATTTTTGCAAAATGAGGGTTTGATAAAAAATGTTTACAAATGATGAAATTTGTCATAGATGTGCGAAAATTTTGCATGAAAATATGTTTATTTGTTTTTAAATGGTGTTTGTGCAAATGGGTTAGTAGCGATTTTGAAAATAAAATACAATAAAATGATGCCCTGATGGCTCGTGGCTCGTGGCCCGCAACCGGTCTGCAGTGGCCAGCAGTTGGTCTGCGCTGGCTCGCAGCTGAGTTGTGTTTGCCCACAGCCGAGCTGCATTGGCCCACAGCTGGTCCTCGTTGGCTCGCAGCCGAGCTACAGTGGCTCGTAGCCAAGCTATGTTGGACGGAGGGGAGTGTGGGGGAAAGGGAGATGGGGTGGGTGGCACGGGGGTGGGAGGATGGNGGTCGGGTTAGGGTGGGGTAGGTAGAGTTAGGGTGGGGTAGGGTTAGGGTGGGGTTAGGTTAGGATGGGGGTTAGGAAAAATGGTGCGGGGGTGGGGGTAGAGATTTTAAATTTTTTTATCTTTTACTTTTTGTGAAATTTGATTTTTCGATTTTTCAAATTTGATTTTTAATTTTTTTAATTTTTAATTTGTTTAATTTTGAAAATTTGATGACATTTTGGCTTTTTGGAGCTTTTGATGAACTTTTGGATGTTGATTGAGGTACTCATTGATCATTGACTAGCATGTCCTTTTTTAGATTAGAAGTACGTACTGATGCCTCGATTTACGTGATAGGATGATTTGGCCTGAAATGTGTGATTGTTGTGCTATCAAAATTTGAGTGAATAGTTGTATGTGAGAATGTAAGTCAGTGTAGGATAATAAAAAATAGATCAATGGTGTATTGATGCCAACCCCATAGGATACAAAATGATGTTTTTTATCTTCATGATATAGAGGTAAAAAATTGTTTGATGCACTTACCGAGATCTTGTAAATCTCACATGAGAAAGTAGATAATAGGATATGATTGACATAAAAGGATTCATCTGAAATTAATGATTGATTGCCTGACTATAACAGGTTCAGCTAGATAAGATTAATATGAGGGTGGCATACCCTAAATTGCTATCATTGATTACACGTTTATCCCCAGAGGACCGACACGTGTGCAGACAATGTGGGTTAGGATATTTGTTGAGTATGCCCTAGAGTCAACTGAATTGGGGACTGTTGACAGCAGTTGCAGAGAGGTGGCATATTGACCACAATACCTTTCACCTTCCCACTGGAGAGATGACTATCACACTGGAGGATATATACCAAATTTTGTGGATCCCAGTTATGGGAGAGCTAGTACACTTTGATCCGTATGATGATGGTATTATTGTACGTCAAGTATTTGATGATGATCAGATCAGAGGCTACATAGTGACTTGGGATACAATGATGTAGAGAGAGTATGCCCCACTTCCTATAGTTCTCACAGCCTTCATAGGAGGATTCCTCATGCCAAATTGGAGAGCACATGGATTTCACATTGGATGGGGGAGCTTATTGGAGGATATTCTTGCGAGACCATGTCACTTTTCTTGGGGTACATGTTTTCTAGCACATTTATATCATGAGTTGCATTAGGTGGTTTATGAGCGTGCAATAGCTTTATCATCGGGTGCCATAGTATTACAGATTTGGGTATGGGAGCATCTTCTAGTGACTTGACCAGTTTCCAAGAGAGCACGAGAGAAGGTTCAGCCCTTTATTTATGGTTATAGCAGTTTTCTTGTCTAGCCGAAGCTGGGAAAGTTAGAGTACAGGAGGAGACAACTTGATGATCTAGATACTATCGGTTGGAGACCTTATCTAGGATGTGAGGAGTGACGTGAGGATTGCCGAGAGATTCTATACATGTTTGCATCGATATGGTTAATTGGTCGCACACCTTATATTATTGAGAGATTCATCATTACTAGAGTATGGCACCAGTTTGGATGGACATAGGGCTTTCCCCAAGGACTATCTATGTATGCACATACCCAAAGGGAGAAACCTTCCTAGGGACCATGTATATCTTTTGAGAGAGCTATAAATGAGTTTCACACTTTAGTTCCAGTTTCTTGGGATTATGAGGATGATGTAAAGGATGCGGGTGTGATAGAGGAGTATACATTGGTTTTTGGCACATCCCTTTCCATGACTATCTTCCCTAGATGAGCCAGTGCCTCCCTTAGAGAGTGATGATGCCAATGAGGATCAACCTCGACGATCAGCGAGATATGGAAGGAGATGGAGAGATTGCATAGAGGAGGATGCAGGATCAGTTGATATCCTAGTGAGAGCAGTGAGAGGGAGAGGTGGTAGGGTGATTGGTCGAGGAGCTGGTGGTGATGAGGATGACCATGTAGGAGATGATGGTGGTCACGGGGCAGATGTCATTGATCATGGAGGAGATGATAGTGATCATGGAGGAGATGCCAGTGATCCTGATGGAGGTACTGCAGAGAGGAGGAGATTTTTGTTTCCAGATCATGGATAGATATCTCGCAAAGCAAGATCAGGTATAGTACAGGGTACAAGACAAGATTTACAGACGGGTATCCGCAGTCAGGATATGCAGAGATTATGTGGGGAGCTATTTACAGCACATGCAGACATCATATTATTGCAGGGATGGATTCAGAGGCTTGAGGTTGAGTTAGCTTCTACCAGGTCACAGAGAGATTACGATATCCAGACCAGGGAGGCAAAGTTAGTTGTGACTAGGACTTAGAGAGATCACACTATACAGTAATGAGGAGTAGCAGAGGATATAGCCCAGTGAATAGAGCAGGTGAATCAAGATGGTATGACTCACCAGACCATGCGAGATCTATGAGAGGAGATCTGGAGAGGACATTTCTACCATACTTTATATCATGAGTTATTTCCAGTAGGCCAGAGTGCTTGTTCTTATACATAGAGTGTTAGAGGTGGTAATTCCCGACAGGTTGAGAGTAGAGGTGTATCAGGGCCATCTCCCATACCTCCAAGGGGACCAGATACAGTGATATGTGATGGTATAGGACCATTGACCTATGCAGGTATAGGTATAGGTACGGGTACGTGTGATCATATTTTGATGGGTTGCCTGACAGGGTCAGGAGATAGTCATGTTTAGATATTTATTGAGTGCATCAGATTTTTGATGAGAACATATGTATCACTATTGATGATGTACTGTTTGATATATCTTAATGTTTTCCTTTGGACATTGCAGAGACCTTACCCATTACTTTTGATGATGTTCATCTTTGATGTCATTATATGCGTACTTTGATGATTTTGATGATCTATGATGATGCCCAGAGACATTTTGATGAATGTAGTTTATATGAATCTATCTATATGCATGTTTTTGTGTTTTTTTTTCTTATGCAAGATCTATGTATACAGATACTTTACTTTGTGATGTGTATGTATGGATTCCTAAAATGTATGAAAAATGATGTTTTATATTTCTATGATGGATGCATAATATGAATGTGATGATACTAGGTGATAATGCAATGCTTTATGTCTATGATGGTGATTTGAATTCTTATGGAGAATGTTTATGTAACTATATGATTTGTGTAATGTGTAATGCCGCTAAATGATTTAAAAAATGCACCTAAATGAGGATATATAATGCAAGTGTTCTTAAATGATGAAATGAAATGATCGTACAAATGCAAGTGTTCCTAAATGTATATGAAGAAATGCCCCTAATGAATGCAATTTTTGAAATGTAAATGAGATGTATTGTTTTTGATAAATTCCCACATATTCCATCGAAAGAAGAATTCTTGATACTTTGACTTGAATGGTTTGACCCCCCTTTCCTTGAGAAATCCCATAATGCAAGATGTATGCATGATTTAATCTAACATGAATGCAATATACAAATGTAACCTAAAATAGTTGTCACTTTGCAACGGATCGCTATTTTTGCAATTATCATCATTGAGATTTTTTTGGTAAACCATTTAGAAACTGGTACAACCCTCACTGGTGACTTTTCCAAACCATGATGGTATGAATACCTATTTCATCTGATTCAATGTGACCACTGCCATCATTGAAGTGCTAACTCATCGATACAACCCTCACTAATAAGATTTCCCCCACCATGAGAGTATGAATACCGATTTCATCGGATTCAATGTTGCAAGTGGATTTTGGCATTAAGATATGAACAATCAAAATGGCCAAGGTATCCTTTTGCGTAAACAAACAAAGATATAATCCCTAGTGATATACAAATGTCCTCGATGATTCTGTGATGATCATATGATTAGATGAACTTGCATATATCTAGGAATCAACCTTACAAGCATAAAAAAAAAGAAGAAAGAATCATGTCTCCATCATTGCATATCTAGTTCAACACATCATCAATAATCTAAAAAGACATGATAGAAAAATCAAGAAACATCATTGACTTAACTTTTCTATTTGTTTGTTGATCCATTTCCTTAGAAAAAAATCCATCCAATTTTGATCCTTTGTTCATAATGATTGATGTATTAGCTTAGCATTTGATTTCTTAGCCTTTGAAATTGAGATGAATCACATGTTTGGATTTGTAGAAATTTGATATTTGGATCAATCGATAAGTGTCAAAGATTGTGATTCCTGATTTTTGATGAAGGGATTTGAAATATCGCTTGTGTTTTTTCTCCGATGAGCTCTTGGAATCTAAAATGTGCCCCTAATTGGATTTTTCAGTGATAATGAACCAAGGAAACTTGCAAATATCGTGACAAAATTTTTATGTACAAATGCAGCTCAAAGACTTTATTATGACTATGTACAAATGATAGAATGCAATGGGGTATATACAAGGATGGGAAAATGTAAATGCAATACAACTAGGCTTGACTTGGGACAAGTAGCGCATGTTTGCCAAGTTTTCACCACTTGTATTTATTGCACTTTTTTTCTATTTTTTTTTCTACCAAGGCACCTATTGCTAGGTTTTCACCAAGGCACTTTTCTCTTTTTCATTTTTTTTTGTTCTTTGATTTTTATTTTTTTTTTATTTTTTATAATCATCAAGGCGCCTATTTCCTAGGTTTTCACCAAGACAACAATTTTTTGATCTTTTTGAATGTTTTTGCTTTCTTCATGCTCAATTTTCTTTCTGATTTTTTTTCTTTTCCATTATTTTTTACTTTTGATTTTTCTCATGTTTTTGGATTTTGTGAATTTTCTCATGTTTTTGGATTTTTTTAATTTTCTCATGTACAAAGATTTGATGCTAAAACCATCAGATACACACTCGTCTGATACTCTTTCCTCCTATACTCTTTCATTTGATTAGGTATGAAACCTCTTTAAATGGATGCTATTACTAGGCTCTTGTAATTCATCCCCCTTACAATCAGCTAGTTTGTAGGTTCCAATTCCAAAGGAAGAAGTGATGAAAAAAGGTCTAAGACAATTCACTTCTCATTTTCCCTTCTTTTCTCTATCAACTTGATTTTTAGGGTTTTCTCTTAACACTAAGTCTCCCACTTGAAAGGTTCTCGGTTTGATGTGCTTGTTGTAGTTTCTTGAAATTCTATTTTGATATACCTTCAAATGATCATATGCTTATGTTTGATGTTCCTCTAACAATTCCAATTGTTGAAGTCAGGAAACCCTATAATCCTCGTCAGTGATTAATCAATGTAGTGAAACTCTTAGGGATGGAATCTCAACTTCTAAGGGTAAAACAACTTCGGCCCCATAAACCAAGGAAAATGGTGTAGCTCCTTTTGGTGTTTGGATGCTAGTTCTATAGGCCCACAATGTCAGGTTTATCTGAATATGCCAATCTCTTCCTGACTTATCAACCGATCTTCTCAATATTTTGAGGATGTTCTTGTTCGTAGCCTCGGCTTGTCCATTACCTTGAGGATAGTAAATGGAGGAAGAATGATGTGTGATATGAAAAGTTTCACAAAGTTCATCCACATCTTTGTTCTTGAATTTTTTTTCGTTATCTGTGATGATGGAATGAGGAATACCATATCTACAAATGATGTGATTAAGGATAAACATGGAAATTTTTTTTCCCGTTGCAATTGTCAAAGGAACGACCTCTACCCACATGGTAAAATATTATGTTGTTGTAATGATATATTTATGACCATTGGAAGATGGTGGGTAAATAATTCCAATAAGATCAAAACCCCATTGGTAAAATGGCCATGGTGTGATAAAAGGATGTAATTCTTGTGAAGGTGCATGGATCAAGTCTCCATGGTATTGGCATTTAGCACATGTTTTCACAAAGTGGCAAGCATCTTTTTCTAAGGTTTTCTAGAAGTACCCCATGTGAAGGATTTTCTTAGCTAGATTCAACCCACTCAAATGTGACCCACAAATCCCCTTTTGAAAATCTTTTAAAGCTAATATTTATTCCTCATCCTCTAGACACCTAAGAAGCGTTCCATCAAAACCTTTACAATACAATGTGCCTGATAGGATGGTATAATGAGTGGCTTGTCTTATAAAATGTCATTTTTGGGCACGGGTGTGGTCAATAGGTAAAAATTGGTCTTTAAGATAGGACTAAATTGGTCCATACCAAGGTAATTCATGTTCGTCAATTAGGGCAATAATTTGGGTGTTGGGTAAGTCAAAAGCTAGTTTTACCAACTCTTCCACCAAGAATTTGTACATCGCATTCTAATCAGGCATTTGGAGTAATGAAGCCAAAGTAGCCATTGCATCAGCTACCCTATTTTTGTCTCATGGAATTTTCTCAAAATTTATCAAGGCAAAATACTTTTTCCAGTCATCCACCATCCTTTTATATGGTATCAATTTTTCATCTTTGGTGTTGTACTCATCATTAATCTAATTGATGACTAATTGAGAATCTCCATAAACTTGCAATTATGTGACATTCGATTCTAAGGCCATTTTGATACCTATGACCAAAGCTTCATATTCAACAATATTATTTGTGCAAGGAAACAATAGTTTGTAAGATTTGGGAATTGTGTATCCTTGAGGTGTTATCAATAAAATTCCTACCCTTGAACCACTTTGAGTATAGGATTCATCAAAATATAACATCCACGTCTTTGCTTCCACATTAACAATTTTTGAATAAGGAAACTCCACTTGAATTGGATGTGTAGATTCTAAAGGATGTTCGACCAACTGATCAACAATCGCTTGTCCCTTTATTGCTTTCCTATGCACGTACTCAATATCAAATTCACTAAGCACCATCACCCATTTTGCAATCCTTCCCGTTAGGGCTATTTGACTAAGTAGATACTTCAATGGATCAATTTTGGCAATTAACTTCACTTTATGCATCAACATGTAATGTCTAAGCTTTTGAGAGGAAAACACCATTGCTAGGCAATCTCTTTCCATGAAGCTATAGTTCAATTCATATTTTATCATTGTTCTACTCAAGTAATAAATGGCTCTTTCTTTTCCTTCATTATCTTCTTGTGCCAATAGAACCCCTAAAGATTTATCCGTTGTTGATATGTAAAGTAATAAGGGTTTTCCTTTGATAGGTGACATCAAGATGGGTGGGTTCACCAAGTATGTTTTCAACAGTGTGAAAGCTTTATCACACTCCTCATCCAATGTAAAAATGGTGTCTTTATGTAGCAATCTTGTGAATGAATGGAATTTTTCCGCCAATTGAGAAATGCACCTCCTTATAGATTGAAGTCTTCCTTAAAGAGACCTCATTTGAATAATATTCTTGGGAATTTCCATGTCCATTATTTGTTGTAATTTTTCAGGATCCACTTCAATTCCTTTTGCAGAAATAATGTAACCTAAGAGTTTGCCGGATTGCACACCAAAATCACATTTCTTTGGATTCAATCTCACTTTGAATTGTTCTAACCCTGTGAAGATATTTTCTAATATTGGTAAGTGATCCTTTCTTTTATGTGATTTTTATAGAATATCATCCACATAGTCTTCTAGGAAGGTGTGCATCATATCATGGAAAATAGTGGTCATTGATCTTCGGTAAGTTTCTCTGACATTTTGGAGACCGAAGGGCCTCACATTCCAACAAAAGGTTTTCCATGGACATGTAAAAGCAGTCTTTTCTTGGTCTTCAGGTGCAATTCCAATTTTATTGTATCCACTAAATCCATCCATCAAGGAAAACATAGAATGACCTGCCGTTAAGTCCAATATAGCATCAATGCTAGGCAGTAGAAAATCATCTTTTGGGCAAGAAAGATTAAGGTCTCTAAAAGTCGTGAAAACTCTAATGGATTTGTCATATTTTGTGACCGGTATAATATTTGATATCCATTCTTCATATGCAATCACTCTTATGAATCCAACCTTGAGTATCTTCTCCAATTATCCTTTTACTAATAGGGCTATATGTGGATGCATCTTTCTCAATTTTTGCTTTACCGGTTTGATGTCGGGTTTCACATTAAGGTGGTGCATTATGAAGTTTGGATCTAACCCTGGCATGTCGACATATGATCACACAAAGTTAATTTTATTTTCTCAAAATTATTTGATGAACTCCTTCCTTTCTGATGGGGTTAGTGATGTTGCTAAGTGAATAAAATTTGGTTCCAAGTCAGTTCCAATGTTAATCTTTTCCTTTGTCTCTATGAGAATAGGAGATCTTTCATCATCATGTTTTGGTAGGGTATCCAACCTCTCTTCCTTAGGTGCCACAGTTGGGTTTTCACCTTTGAAAACATCCAATATTTTTACTTTTTTAGGTTCTAGTACTACTACATGGTGGTTTCCACCACTAGACCTTTTCATTTTTTTGTATTATTTTATTTTATTTTTTGGATTGAGAGGTTGGACCCCTTCCCTTATCATTATGTTTGAATTGTATTCATTGGTGGAAGAAGATAGATCAACTGCATTTAGGTATTGGTCCATTGCATTGTCATTGTGAAAGTATAATAGGTCATTTGGTTCAGATATATCCCAATCAATGAGTCCGGGATGCATTAAGGCTAAGGACTCATTTGGAAAATTTTCATTTGAAGGGTTTAGGGTCATGACCTCATTTTAAGGTTTGTACATTGTATCACTTAGGTCTATGACATGGGCTTCCTCAAGATGTTCCATGGAAGTAGGATCAAAATATCCTTCACTAGAGTCCTCATTGATTTCCATGAGAAAGAATTCTCATGGATTAAATAAAAATTTTGAATCACCCCCCCCCCCACAAAGATACCCAAGGTTCACCTATCCATTAATTATTCCTATATGCTTGACCTATATTGGATTCTTGAGGTTCACTTGACACTTGTGTAGAATTTGAACCTTGATGCTCATTGTCTTGACTTGTGAAATTAGGAATAGTACATGTTCATGAAAATCATGCATTGGGCTTGAAATTTCTCCTTTGTTTTGATATCCTATTCTGGATTTCTCTTATTTTGATCTCCAAGCCAGTTCAATGGGCTCTAGAAATCCTCTATTCCTGAGTCCTAAGGGTCCTCTTCCCTTGTACCCCATTTTTTGCATAATTTGATACCCTTTTCCATATTGATCGATTTGAATTTTTATGAGTTGTACTCTTTCCATGGGATTATTTGAAGTGTCTTCCTCTTTGTAGAGCCATTGTAGTACTTCATTGTCCTCCTTTTATAGGGAATATTTTTCACTCTCTCTTACAAAATGAGAGTTATATTTATGAGGTGGATGAGCACTTGATGGTTTTCCATGTGTCTTAGGAGAAGTTGGAAAATCAAATAGGGAAACAAAATATTCCCCCACTCCTTTGGAATTGATTCTACATTTCTTTTCAAAGTTATGCATCATTTCATTCATCTTTTGGTATTGATCCTTCTTGGCTTGTTCTCTCTCCTCCTTGGAAGGTTTTGAAATTTCCATCTTCAATGTAGAAGTCTTAATTGAATTTTCATGTGAATTTTTACCCTCATAACTCACTTTCTCCTTTCCCTTCGTTGATGTAGTTGATTTAGTTTGATTAGGGTTTGAGGTAGATGTGGCATTTGATGTTAAATTTGAACCATCCTCTTTAGCTTCTTCAATGTTGACACTAGGGATGAATCCTTCCCTATTGTGAGGAATAAATAATTATGACTTGGTTTCAATGCATTACAATATTGAAAGGGATTTGAATCTCCTTCAATAGTGATCTCTTCACCCATGTGTGGAAATTTAATACATTGATGATAGGTGGAAGGCACCGCTTGCATCTCATGAATACATGGTCTTCCCAATAAGATATTATAAGTTAGCTTCATGTCAAGAACTTGACATATGGTGTCTTTCTTGATAGGTCCAACTTGAATAGGTAGAACAATCATGCCTTTCGAAGATCTTTCTTCCTCATCATAAGCCTTAATGGTAATTTTCTTTTTAGGATCAATGGATGATTCGGCTAACCCTAAAGACTTGACAAGGTTCAATGTGAAAATATTAAGACTGACTCCCCCATCGATGAGAACTCTCTTGACCCTATGCCTTTGGATTAAAACTTCTATATGAAAGGGAAAATTTTGAGGATGTGTGATAGACATATCATCTTGTTTTGAAAATGAAAGACAATGTGGTATCCTACCATATTTTGAAACTTATCTTCCTCCAAAGTTATAGGAACATTAGTCTCTACTAGGGATTTCTCCAAGATCTCCTTGTGCTTGGGAGAAATTTTTAATAACTCCAAAATAGAGATTTGTGCTGGAGTCTTTTGCAATTGATCAACCAAACTATAAGGCTTTGTTGTAGTAGATAGTTGTTTAGCCAAAATAGTTGATTGTGTAGGACCAATAGGTTTAGGAACAACCCCTTGTAGGGTAATCATTGATGCTTTCCCCCTAGTGATGACATTAGAAATCTCCACTTTGGGTTGTTCCTTAATTACCACAACATTAACAACATGCTCATGCCCAGATAAGGTATTGATAGTATTGTCATAATGATGAGAAAAATTGACATTGTTGTTACCTTTGGAGTTGTTGCCTTGATTGTTCGAAGTTGAAGACTCACCTTTCTCATGCTTATATAAAGGTTGTTTAAATGTCGTGTGATCTTCATTGTTGTTAGGTCCATCAACCTCAATAATACCATTATCAATAAGGTTTTGAACCACATGTTTCAACTTCATGCAATCATTTGTTTTGTGCCCTTTATTACGATGGTATTCAAAATGATTAGAATCACTCCACCATGATGGTTTTACTTGAGGTTCATACAGTTTTTCCTCTAGTAAAGTTATGAGTTTGTTGGCAATGAGTGTTCTTAGGGCTGACTCAAGTGGTTCTCCCAATGGGGTAAAATTTCTCCATGGTCCTAGAGTAAATTGAGTCATAAAATTAGGTTTAGGCTTGGCACCTCCTTGATTGTTGTTGGAAGTATTCACATTGTTAAAAGGGTTATTGAGGGATTAGTTAACATTATTAGTTTTATTAGTGGAACCCATTGAAAGATTGAAAGGTTTAGGTTTAATATTGTGAGCTTCCACTACTCCATCATTGACTAAATTTTTGTTCATATTCTTCATCCAAAACTTTGGTTTATCATTGTTGGTATTGTTTGAAGAATTTTTGTTGAAGGTATTGTTGTTTGAAAAGGTTTTATTGTCTTTGTAAAGCTTTAGCTCCCCATTTCCTACTAAAGAATCCTCTATTTGAACTCCATTTTCTATCACCTTTTCAAAATTTGGTGGACAATTAAGTTGTAACTTGAATTTCATTATAGTCACCAAACTGTTTATAAATATATCCATTTTTTCTTTTTTAGGTATACTTCGTGGATATTTGGAAAAGATTCTTCTCCATATTTTTAGAAAGCTCAAAAAGGCTTCCCCATTCTTTTGCTTGGTATTGCATAGGTCTAACATGGTTATTTATCGCTCAATGTTGTAGGAATATTGATTAACAAAATTGGATATTAATTTCTCAAATGTCTTTATACCCGTAGGTAACTTTGAAAACCATTCCATTGCTAACCCACCAAGGCTTCGGGGAAAAAACCTCAGAAAATAGGTAGGTTCATGGAGAAATTCCATGCTTAAGGTACCAAACTCCCTTATATGGTCTTGTGGGTCTATTGTACCCATATATTTGTCGTACTTAGGAAAAATCATGTTTTGGGGAAAAGGTTTCATAAATAATTTTTTATCAAATGGAAAAGGGCAAATAGCTTCAATTGAGAATCATTTTGGGGCAGCCTCTTTCTTCATTCTATCCATTTGTATTTGTAAGGATTTAATTTGTTGGTTCATGGCTTTTAAAGGATTATCTTCTTCCTCATCCATTGTTAATTGGGATGTGTCAAAATCGTGAGGAAGCTTGACTCCTAATTGAGCCAAGTTTAGAAAATATCTATCCTTGTCCTTTCTAAAAAAAATTCCATCATTTTCACGAACATAGGATTTTGAGATTCTTCATTGATCTTTTCTTCGGTCAATTCTTCATTATGGTCATTATTGATTTCTCCATTGTTATTAGCTTCAAACCATGTGTTAGTTTCCATTGAGATATCTTCTAAATTTTCCTCTTGATTTCTCTCTTGAAAGGGTTGATAAGGAGAATGAGGAGTTTCTTCCAAATAAGGTATCTCTTCTCTTATCACAATTTCATCCTTTTGTAAAGACAACTCAATACTCTCTCTTATCACGGTTCCGTCCTTTTGTAAAGACAATTTGATATGACAAGATCTTGTCCAAACCGGCATGAAAAAGAATTAAGAAGTTTTGTTGAAGAAATATTCACTTGAGAAGAAAGATGATTTGTATGAAATTTGGATCTTTCAAATGTATGTTGTATTTTTTTCAAGATCATTTATCATCAAGCATAGCAACCACAAGTACACATGTTTTCTAACTTCTAAAAAAAAGCTATAAATGTGTATATTCTTGAATGTTTTTGACAAGGTCTCCACAAGAAAACAATTCAATCAAGATACCTATGGTCAACTTTGGCTCTTAACATGGCTTTAAGAGGGTATGCTTTCTAAATTAACAAGGTTTTAATCAATATTTTGTTCAAAAATATTTGAGTCTATCCCCCATTACTGAGGCCTCCCACATGCACGAAAGTATGATTTTGCACAATCCCGAAGGACTACTAGAGGAGGTATGATTCTCAAATATTTTTGTCACTCACCCCATTAAGGATGAATGCATTTTATTTTATATTGGGTTGGATTACCATGGAAAAAATGGTTTTATCGCACTTGGGTCGTTCCCTCTCACCGCCTTCGTAAAGGAATTCTTGGGAGGCATGCCCACTAAAGATCTAGCAAGTATATGGAAAGAAAGAAATGAAATGAAAAAGTAGGTTTAGGAGTTTGATCCACCAAAAGGGTGAAAAGAATATCCCTAATAATTCCTCACTTCCAAACACTATTAAAAAATATAATTCCAATCCTCTTTAATCCACAAACAATAAGGCTTAATTAGGTGTTTGGTTCATTACTCAGCTCTTCTCTATCCCAAATTTAGCACGTCAAGGAGTTTGATTCACCAAAGGTGAATAGCATATCCCTAATGCTTCACCTAAGATTTCAATTTTCTCTTTTACTTTAAGCTAGATGTGTAAATGGAATTGCCACAATTTAAAAGCATAAGGATTTAGGAATACCTCGTTTTGATGTTGGCAAAGGCTAGGCGCATTTATGATTTTGTTTATTTTTCTTTTTGCATACTCACATAGTGGCTATTGTTCCTGCTCCTTAGCATCCAATTTTTCTCCCCCAAAATTTTAGTTTCAACAACCAAGCAAGACAAAGTGAAATAAAATCGAAACCAAATCCACCTCAAATGAATGAACAAATTCTTAAGCCAAAGATGGAAACTTAGTTTTATAAAGTTTGAGAATTTTGATGTAATGTTCGTATACTTTCTCTTCTTCTTCTAAGTTTTCCAATATGTTTGCATTATGGATTTGTGTAGCATATTTGTTCAATCTTTTAGATTCCTTCTCTTTCCAATAATCCGGTACTCTACACTTTGCTTTTTGAGCCTTAAGATGTATCATATTCAAACAGGAGAAGTATCTAAAGGACTATAAGGCATGTTATAAAATGTTTGGTAAAGGTTAGTGATTTTCCAATACCTATTTAGTGCTTGAATCCTTTCCTCCAATGTTTTGGCTTCAATTTTTAATTGTATCTATTTTGATTCTTTGTGTAGCTTCCTTCCCTCCTTCCTTTGATGATAATCGTGTGATTTGTATATTGCTTTGCAAGTTTTTCTTAACTTGATCCTTTTAATCATCTGCAATTCATAAAAAAACATCAATTAATTGTCAAATTTATCAATTATACAACTTAATTTTGATGTTCTTATCATTAACCATATGCAATACAAAACATACCAAATGCAACTCAGAACATACCAGATGCAACTCAAGACAGACCGAATGCAACTCAAAACAGACCAAATGCAACTCAAGATAGACTGAATGCGACACAAAATAGACCAGATGCAACTCAAGATAGACCGAATGCAACTCAAGATAGACTGAATGCAACTCAAGATAGACCGAATGCAACTCAAAACAAACCAGATGTTTATGCAGAATTTCCTAAATGAAATGCAACCTTTCTAAATGAAATGCAACTTTTCTAAATGATATGAAAATACTTTCCAAATGATATGCAAAGATGTAAATGATATGCAAAGATTTAAATGATATGCAAAGATTTTCAAATGATATGCAAAGATTTAAATGATATGCAAAGATGTAAATGACATGCAAAGATTTTCAAATGATATACAAAGATGTATGCAAAGATGTAAATGACATGAAAAGATTTTCAAATGATATGCAAAGATGTAAATGACATGCAAAGATTCACTTAAGTGAGCTTCAAACTTTCCTAAATGCAATTTAAACTTTCCTAAATGTTATGCAATCTAAACTAAATGATAAAATTCATGACAATACACCATAGAACCCTCAAATAAAGCTTTTTTAACATCCAAAACCAAATGCGAGCTGATTATACCCAAGTGCGAGCTGATTGGGACCAGGTGCGATCTAACACAGACCAAGTGCTATCTTTCACTGACCGGATGCTATCTTTGACAGAGTAGATGATATCTTTCACAGACCAGGTATGAGCGTCTTTGGACTAGGTGCGAGCTTCTTTGGACCAGGTGCGAGCATCTGATCATTTCAGAGAATCTGCAAAGTAAATCCTTCAAATTTGATGTTAGAAAGTGAGGCTTAAGCCCCACGGTGGGTGCCAAATGTTGTTCATAAATCTGCAACTCACAAACCTACATGAAACATTAGGTTAACATAAATTTCAATCAAACTCTGAAAGATCTAACTAGGTTATCCAATTTGAAAATAAAAGAAAATTAAAAGCATCTCATGGATCTCTATTTAGGAGGACTAAACAAATGCTCTTAGAAGCAAAGCATCCTAAAGTGACAACCCCTAAAATAAGAATTGTACTAATGATCATGAACATATGGATATAAGATGCAGATTAAGATGAAATGCCCTATTCTATGCTAGAATTCTATGTGATCATGAATGATTTTGCCATTATAACAAGACTTCTTCAAGAATTCTTCAATGCTAAATGCTAAATGCCCAATTAAAAATGCAATTTGAATGTAAATGATGGCTCTAAAAGTGAATTGGTAACCTTACACTAAGAAAATCATCCTATTTATAGGAATTCCCAAGGGTAGGGGGGTGAATTTAATTAACCAAATTCAAGGTATATTTGAGGTCAAGGTTGAGTGATTGGTTTCAAATAGGGGGACAAGATGAAAAAAGGAGTGGTGAGGATAGAAAAGCCTAAATGAGTGGCTAGGATAGCAAAGCCTTGGAGTGATCCATGTGCTCTTTGATTCTTTGTCCCCTTTTGTTGAAAGTAATTAGGATTTAATTAAATAAAACAATTAATTAAATTAGCCATGTAAGGGGTTTTAATGGGTTGCATTTATTTAATTCAAAATATAACTAATTGATTTAATCAATTACATAGTTTAATTAATCCCATTTTAGCTTAGATTTAATAAATTAAACGAATTTATTATTTAATCCATGATTTTGACTTGATTTTACCCCTTTTGACTTTCGTTGACCATGTTGATTTTGGTTGACCAATTTAGGGTGTCTACAATGCTGTGAAAGAATTTTCAGATACTTGAAAGGAACAATAGAGTATGGGTTATGGTATAAAAAATCTGATGATTTTATCTTACATGCATATACTGATGCTGATTGAGCAAGTAGTGTGGATGATAGAAAGAGTACAAGTGGAGGAGCATTTTTCCTTGGAAAAAGGCTGGTTTCATGGTTAAGTAAGAAGAAAGATTGTATAGCTCAGTCTACTTCTGAATATGAGTATGTTGTTGCTGCTATAAATTGTACACAGATTGTTTGGATGAAACAAATACTGAAGGACATTAGAATAATTTTTGAAGAGCCAGTGGTTATCCACTGTGATAACACTAGCACAATGAACATGTCGAAGAATCTAGTAATGCATTCAAAGAATAAACATATTTATATCAAGTATCATTTATTGAGAGACAAGGTAGCAGAGAAGGAGATCAGATTGGAGTATATCAACACAAAGGAACATATAGCAGATATATTTGCAAAACACTTGCCAAAGATGCCTTTGAGTATCTTAGAGGTATGCTTGGGGTACAAGCCCCTCGCTACGAGAACTAAATTGATGTAGGAATGCATCAGTCCAGTGGCTTTTAGAGCTATATCATTTTTTTGGATTTGATGTATGGATCTACTCCTCAGGGGGAGTAATCACAGGAACATTATAGAACATATTTGGGTGATTTTGAACCAGATTATTGCAGACATGAAGATTGGAAAAATGTACACCTTGCAGAAGAAAGAAGAAGAGTTATGGCACCCTTTGCCATTGTTGTTGAAGGGGGAGAGATTCTATGAAAAAATCCCTACTCTTTAGGGAGAGTTGTGTTGAGGATATTGAGAAGATTGTATTGAGAGAGTACTTTTGGGTTGATTGATTTTCCCATATCTTTCCATGAATGCCAAAGGGGGAGATTGTTGGAATTGGTTTCTGATGATGTTGTTGGCATTCATGTTTTGTCACTGATGTCAACATATGTTTCTATGGAGGCAGAACAAACTAGTTATTACTATTGCTTGATGACTGACAAAGGTGTACGGGCACTGTACGATTGATTCAGAATGAGCGAAGATGATGATGTGTACAAGGATGTGTGGTGATCTTATTTCTAAGGTTGTACGGCTTAATATTGTCTACTAGATGAGTTACAAATGTTTTAGTGAAAACTGGGTACTAGACGATGACAATGATCTTTGACAAAGTTAGTCTCTGTGTTTTTAGTATAACTTACGAGCGATATAGATTCAGGTTATGCGAGTTTAAGGGATAGCAGAAGACATGATAAAGAATGTTTGTTATGTTTTGCAAGTCATAGAACTCTTGGTGACATCAGTTGTGGCGTGTGTTCTAGAGGAGACCTATTTGTGGTCGACTTCAGAGATATAGTGTGTATTATGGATTGGGAGCATGGATTACGGATCTTGGATTATATTTGATGAATTGTAATTGATGTTTACTTGTTATAGGTATCGTGTGTATCTTAGCAAGAGTTTAAGTAATTATTTTTATATTGGGAAAACCTAATTGGCCGACCTAATTAATTATTGTAATAGGGTATATATGAGAGATCTTTTTGAAAAGCATAAAAAGGATGTGATTGAGATATAGACAACAAAGCGTGGAAGTTGCGAGCTTGTTTGTCTACTGGATGTAGAGCAAAGGATATGATTATGGTACTTCATTGGAACTGACCAAGCAAATACAGTTGCTATCAGACAGTTCACTGGATTGTATATTTCCTATATACACTTGTATTTTGGACTGTAAGTCCTGAGGTTGGATTTAACATTCTTTAGGCAATGTGCCTGGGCAGTTATCCCATTGTTACTCTTGACTCCTAACAGGGTTTGTCCTTTAATAGGGACTTTGTACTGTAATGCATCAATACGATCCTAATAGGGCTAAATCTTTTAACATGGATATTATACTCTCAGTACATTATTTGTGGGTGCTAATTCCCATTGGGGTTTTACCTTTAACAAGGTTTCCTCAACAACAAAGGATTGTGTTATTGTGTTATCATTTGGATTAAATTTTTTTTATAAAGCTTAATGTTTAATAATCTGTCTCAAAACTGATTCACCCCCCTCTCAGTTGTGTTGGTGGACTATTATTGCTAACAATATTTGATCTAAAAAAGTACAGATTTTCTTTCTAGAAGAGACAAGATTTGTCTTGCTGCACATTTTCAAGGAGGTGGAAGGTAGAGTTGGAATTTGATGACCGTAAAAATTATTCTTTGATGGAATTTGAATGACACTTTAAATTATTAATAAATCGTAAAAATTTATCATAGGCAATATAATATTATAGTTTATAAAATAAGTACATGTTATTTTAAAATATTTATGATAACATATAAATTTATTTAGATATTTTAAAATGATAGATATGAATGTTTCTAAATTTTAAAATATTTTAATATGAATTTAGAAACTTGCTATTATTAATATTTATTATATGATCATTTAATATTAATATGTAGTATATATGTTTCTATTTTGTTTATTATATATTCATATTAATTTAAAATATAATATATAAATTTTAGAAATCTATTTACCTAATTTGAAATTTAATCTTATTGCTAAAAATTTATAATATTTTTTTTATAAACGACCCGCAAGCCAGGTTCATGGGAAAATCCAGGCAAGAGTCAAACCTGAGACCATGAGTCGTCCACCCACAGCCTCAAACCAACTTTGCTACCTATGCGGGCTGCTAATTTACAATATTAGCATGTAATGTTTCTATATTATTTATTATATATTTAAATTAATTTAGAATCTTAAAGCACATGAATTGAGAAACTTGTTTAGTTAAATTGGGATTTTTGATATTTTACTAATTTATAATTATTTTCTAATTTTATTTTCTTTTTAACACAAACAAATTTTCTATATGGTTCTATATATTATTATTAATTTAAAAAAATTTAAAATAAATTATTTGCAAACAATTTTTTTTACAATCAATATTTTCATAAAACGTAAAATGAAAGGCATTAAAAGGAGATTTATTTCAGATTACGAAAAATGGTGGAGGGTTTGTTCTGCTTTGAGTCTCTGCATTCCTTGAGTTTTGATGCACGTGTGTCCTCTCTTCACCGGTAGGTGTGTTCATTCCATTTTAATGCTTGCATTTAATTTTTATGTCTCTTCAAACTCCTCTCTACTCCTCGGCAGAGGTCGTACCCTCTACCTTAACTCCCACTAGGGCTCCCATGGAGCCTGACTCGTTGGGTGCATTTAATAAACTCAATGGCTCTCATTTTTCACCTTCATCGCATAAATCCTTCTCTAAAGCCGTTTCGAACTCCACCTCTGCCATCTACGTTGGTGCCAAATTCAACCTATCTGGTCCTAATGAAGCACGTGAACCCGGTAAGGTCTCTGGGAATGTCTTGACATCTTTTTCCATTTCTCCAAATTTTGAAATGGCTAATGAAATTGCTAAAGAAAAATCTAGGTTAAGAAAATATGCCATCTTCTTTGCTGCTGTTGAAATTGATAAATGCCCGACTCGAAAGTTTCTAGATGATTGGTTTCATAATTAATGGAATTTGAAATTAGGGTATCATATTTCATTCTGTAGGCAAATACAAAAAGGTTTATTTTTTATTTTTTTAATAATCCTGAATCACAGGAAGCTATCATTAAGAGGCAATATTGGACTGTGGGGAATTCCTCATTTCGCGCCCATTCCTGGACATCGAAAGCTATCCATGAAGAATTTCTTGCCCTTTCGGCCCCGCGCTGGATTCTTGTGAAACAACTACCTCCATTTCTTTGGCGTTTTCTCCCCAAATTACTTGAGCCATTAGATAAGGTCATTAGGATGGATGATACCACCAGACTCGTTCCTCACATGGACATCAGGGCTCTTGTCTCCTTGAGGCCTGGAATGGATATTCCTACCGCTCTGGACATCAACATCTCTGATGATACTTACTCCTTCCCAATTGAGATTCTAGGCGGGTTAAATGCATTTTTTTCTATGTAAAAAGAGGGTCATTTAAGAAAGGAATGCCCCATTATAAAGCGTAAGACAACTTTTGTGTTGCCGAATCGATCCTCCTCTACCCATGTCTCAAATAATCTTGGACATGTTTCGCCTACGACCTCAATTCTACTCTACTCCAGAATGATGATGTTCTCTCCGCTATTAATATTATTAGGATTATTAACAAGAATAGTTCTCCCTCCCTCTCTTATATTGATATGTGGAAGCACAACATCCATGCTTGGCAATGTCTTCTCCAAACCATTGGACAAAATAAAGCCAAAGATTTTAGATATATCGAAAAGATCCTCTCCTCTAAGTTGCGCTTTGCTGAGTTAGACATTCAATCTAGTCCATCTGATTATAACCTTGTTCCTCTTGTTTCTAAGGCTAGGTATGATCTTAGACAACACCAATAGGTTAGAGTCAGAGGTGCCAGAATTAGGTCTCGTGCTCACTAGCTCCAATATGGCGATAGGAGTTCCAAATTCTTCCTTAACCTCCTTAAGAAGAAGTAGTCTAATGAAACTATCAACAAGATTGCGGTTGAAAACATTGAAATTGACAATGTTGATAGCATTAAAGAGGCTTTTGTCACGTTCTACCATAACTTATTTACCTATGAAGATACTGAGAAGGACAACTCCCTCAAAGATAAATACAGAGCTCTCATTCCCAATAGAATCTCCATTCCAGAATATGGCCTTCTCAGTCAAGACATCTCTATTGAAGAAATTGAAAAAGTTGTTAGTTCATTAAAAAATGATAAGCTTCCTGGACTTGACGGTCTGCCTGTGGAATTCTATAAAGCTAACATAAGTTGGTTATGCAATGACCTCTATGACATATACTTTGAAGCTTTTTCCAAAGGTACTTTGGGTAGTTTTATCAATAGAGGTATCATTAAAATGATCCCTAAGGATGGTGACAAGGGCCTTATAAAAAAAGGGCATCCCATTACTCTCCTTAATGTATCCTATAAAATCCTTGCTGAAATATTGGCTCTTAGGCTTGAGAATATTCTGTCCAAGTTCATATGCTCTACCCAAACTGGTTTTCTTAAGGGTAGGTTTATTTTTGAGAATCTTATCACCAGCTGGGAAGCTATGAATTGGTCCAAGTACTCCCACCAAAACACTGCTATGCTTTTACTGGACTTCGAGAAGGCTTATGACAAGATTGAATGGGGATTTGTCTCCATGATGCTTGAGGCTTTTGGATTCCTTGTTGTCTTCTGCAATTATGTTAAACTCTTGCTCAAAGATGCCTCTTCTCAAGTTGATGTTAATGGCTCGCTATCTGATTCCTTCTCCCTTGGTAGATCCATCAGGAAAGGCTGCCCCCTTTCCCCTGCTCTTTTTTTATTGCCTCTGATGCTCTTTCCCACATCATTCGGGACAATTCCTTCTCCCCTACGGTCAAAGGCATCACCTTGCCCAATGACTCTGAGCTGATTAATTGTCAGTTTGTTGATGACACTACTATCTTTTTTGAAATGTCGGAAGAGAATTTCAATGCTCTCCACAATAAACTTAATTCCTTTTTCTCTATCTCTGGTGCTCACCTATCCTAGTCTAAATCCATTTTCCTTGGATGGGATGATCAACTGCCAGACTGGTTTAATAAATCTGATTTTCAATGGGGTGGACCACATAAAATTGTTTGGTATCTTGGCATCCCCTTCTCTGTAGAACCTTCCCTTAAGGATATATGGTTCTGGGTGAAGGACAAGATTACTAAAAATCTTGGTAAATGACATAACATACCCCTCTCCTTGGCTAGTAGGGTTCAGGTTTGCCAAAAAATTCTTTCATCCTATAATATATACTACTCCTCTGCCTGGATGTTTAATAACTATCAAATTTTGGAGATTCAGAAAGCCATTAGGAACTTTCTTTGGTTTGATGGTAAATGTAATAAGAAAATCCATGTCGTTAAACGAGATTAATTGGTGCCACATTGACAAGCACCTTGGGGGGTTGGGGCTAAAGGACCTTAAGACTCAAGAGATTGCCCTTGCTGCCAAATGGATCTTTCACTCTCTGGATGGAGATGAACCCTAGAAGGTTCTTATTAGGTGTAATATTTAAAGAGGACTCCCTCGGAAGGCTAAGTCTTGGAAAAATCTTCCTCTCTGTGACCTTATTGTCAGGGACTTCTTTGTCACTGTCCAGGGATCTACGGTCTTTAAAACTATTTGGAAAGCATGGGAGCATATTAAACAATTTATTCCTAATAATACCTTCTTTGATAATAATAATCTTTATGGTGAAAGATCGACTTAGTGGAAGCTTCACCTCTCAGAAAAACTTCTTGCCCTTTCCCAAGGTTGCTTTGCTAAATTTTAGAATATTTGGGCATTTGTCAACTTATCTGCCTTTTTGAACAGGACCACCTTATTGGCTGGGAGGATCTCAGAACCAAATTTAACATCCCTCTGTCCCAAAGGAAGACCTACAATATGATTGGCAAGGCTTGTAAGGATCTCCCCACGACTTGTCATGTTGATTCTCTCATGATTCTGGATATTAAATACCTGATGGTACTATTGTCTCTAAAATTAAAGCCAAGAACATATATAAAATCTTGGGGTATAATGATGCCATCATTAATCATGTCAATAAAATTTGGTATACTAATCTGGATATTAATGTGTGGAAAAAATACTTTGATAGTCTTTGGAAAACTGCTATTGACCCTAAAATCATATGCTTCAAATGGCTTATGTTACTTGACAAACTCTCTTTAAGGAAGGACCCTTCTTATACGGAGTTCTATAGCATTTGCAGACTTCTTGAATCTTGCAGACATATTATTTGATTGTACTTTTGCTAAAGAAATATGACTTATGTTTGGTATCACTTATCCTAAATATCTTAATATTTTTGAAATTATCACTGGGCACATTCATAGCTTAAATAAGGGCACTAATCTTTTTGGAGCATTCTGTCTTCTAACATTCTTTAGCAGATATGGAAATGCAGAAATGAAGAGAGGTATCAAGGCACTCCTAGAACCCTTACTAAGTCTTTTCGAAAACTCACATACTCTACAATCTCATCATAGGTTTGTATCAATATGCTGGTTGAAAGAGAGAAGCTGAAAATATTTCTTCAAATAGGACATTCCACCATGTTCGTGTTTGAGATGAAAGCTGGATATGAATGGAGAAGACACATGTACAACTTTGCTATCTTTGAGAAGACTGTGAAGAAGCTCCACAAAGAGATTAAAAAGAACAAGAATGCCATGGATGATCAGATCTACATGTTGGCCCAAATCCAAGAAAAGAAGAACATTGTCTGGATGGAAGGTCCTTTGGGATGGACTGCCTAGGTTGAGACCTATGATGATATTCTGCACTAGTCTATTATCTCCCTTTCTTGCTGCTATTAGTTTTGATGTCTTTAAACTCTGCTACTTTGACTCTCTCCATTTGAGGCTCGACCTCTTTTTGTACATTTCGATGTAATTTTTAATCTCTTTATAGTTAATACAAAAAGACATTAAAAAGACCAAATCGTTATAAAAAATCATAAATTCCCCGGTGGAGGAATTTAAGATTAGGCTTTGTTTGGAAATGGAATCTTGTCACATGTGCACAAAAATTAGGGATTAATTAGCCTAAATCAATTAATTAATATTTAGTTGAAAGATTTGAGGATTAAGGGTTACTAAATAAATATAAATTTATTTAATTAAGGTGGGGTATAAGGTGGAAAGTCAAACTTAATTTACATAGATTTATTTAATTAAGGGTGAGGGATAAAGATAAATGATTATTTAATTGGTTAGTATGGGGTAAAGTCAAGTGTGATTAAGTAAAGCTAATTTAGGTGTCTAAAACTTGGGAAAAGTTGACACACAACTTGGACTTATGGAAATTGAGCAAGTGATATTTTTCGAGGAAAACTTACATATACTTCAAATGATATTAACTTAGTCTTTGTTGAAGATGATTCAGTAGATGATGCTTTTGTTTAATTTTTTTTGTCTTTGAGATGCTAGGGATGGATACTCATTTTGAGTGTTTAGTATAGAAGTTGAAGGCATAAAAAGGTTGGAAATTTTTTAATATTTTGAGCCAACTTCTTGCAAAATAATGTATTTTATGATAAATATATGTATTTTATTTTTTAAATACTAATAGAATTGAAAAATGTATATATTATGAGATTTAGTTTTTGAAAATATGAAAGAATCATAAGGGATGAGGTTAGGATTGTGTCAGTTGAATTTGGAGGAATAGATACCCCTTAGTCCTTAGTCCTTGGCTCTTAGACAAAGAGGTTTCAACTTCACACCACTACTAAATGCCACACTCACAATTATTACCGACTTCACACCACTACTAAATTGCCACACTCACAATCAGAACCTCATTGAAAGAATCTGATATAATCTCACTATCATTTATTACATATATAAGCTCAATATGATTTGTTACATACATAGTTTAAAAGTCTATGATAGTTGGCTTTTTTTTAGTTTTATGTTAATGTGGCGGTTAATTGGTAGGAAGTTAGCAACAAGTGGGTCAGGGTCACTGGTATAGGTGATGTTGTGGCAGACAGCAACCTGCGGGTTTTTGGATGTGACAGAAAATATAAGGAAATCTTTTGTTGCCCCACTTCCACGCAGGCCGACACAGGATTCTCTGAACAAGACGGCAATATTGAAAAGCAAGAAAAACAAATTGCACTATAATATTCTTCAAACCTAAGAATGATTGAAAAAATTAGATTTTCGCAGTATAGTACTGTGTAATGTTAAAATATATTGGCAAAGAGCAATCCAAAAGGTTTTAGTCCAACAGCAGATAAGCAAAAGGTTTCATTTTGGGGAAAGAATGAAGGGTGGAGAGGTAGTAAAGCAGATATGGCGCAATAGATGGTTGGTTTTAGGTGCGAGCATATGGATCCAATCGTGTGCAGGACTCAGTTATGTGTTTGGAAGCCTGTCACCCATTATCAAGAGCTCCTTTCATTACAATCAGAAGCAGATAAACAGTTTGGGTGTGGCAAAGGATTTTGGCGGCAGTGTTGGATTGGTTGCAGGGTCCCTCTGTGAAGTCCTGCCTCCATGGGGACTTCTATTGATTGGTGTGTTGCAAAATCTGGTTGGATATGGTTGGCTGTGGCTTATAGTCTCGCACAGAGCACCCACGTTGCCATTTTGGATGGTACAGTAATCACCTCCTCCATTTCACATCTGATTTGGTTTCATTACAAAAATTAGATTATGGATGATGAAAAAATTATCTAGATTTTATATTGTGAGACCTAATTTGACATGTTGAAATAAAAGGTATTTAAATGAAGGCATTAGATTTTCACAGTTCGTGATAATTAGCACATAACAATTTCTAAATTTAACTGTTTTGTTTTGCATCACCACTTTTGGATCACTCTGTGATCCATAAGTTATTTCTTCAGTTCTCTATGATGGATCACACAGTGTGATGCAAAATACTTAGTTCACCAAGTTGAATCCAAACACTCAGTTGAATCCAAAAATTGACATGAGCTAATACTTAGATAAATGATACACTCTATTATGAAATGCGATAAAAATGTTGACAGCAAAAGCACTTAGGTAAACTAGAATATGAAATGTATTCTAAAATTTTGATGAAAAAGCACTCACAGTTTTTAGCAGAAGCATTCTCAATCGTTTCAATCATTTGTCTGAAAATATCAATGTCTATTGTTATTTTAGGTCAGGTAATTAGGTCTTACTTATATGCCTATTGCTTTCAATTTGAATTGCAAAATGTATTTGTTGTAGATTTGTGGGCTTCTGTGCATTGGAGCCAATTCAGAAACATATTTCAATACAGCTGCACTGGTGTCCTGTGTGAAAAGTTTTCCCAAGAGCCGAGGACCTATTGTTGGAATACTGAAAGGGTTTGCAGGCTTAAGTGGTGCAATATTTACACTGATATATGTGGCCCTGTGTGCCCCTCATCAAACTGCATTCATTGTCCTGGTGGCAGTTGGACCTCCTATGGTGATCATAAGCATGATGTTTGTTGTGAGGGCAATTCCCATTGGAGAGCAGAAGAAAGAATCTGATTCTAGCTATTTCAATTCCATATATGGCCTCTGCATGTTATTGGCTGCCTATCTGATGGCTGTCATGCTTATGCAAGATCTCTTTGATGTGGAGAGGAAATTAAGCATAATGTTCTTCGTAGGACTGCTTATTCTCCTGCTTCTTCCTCTGGCTTTGCCTCTGATCTCAACCTTTTCTGCAGACACTCCTTCCACTAGTCCTGCAATGCGTAAACCACTTCTGCAAGATGATCCACCTATGACAACAATTGGACAACAGTACATCCATGATAGTTTTCTTCTTAGTGAAATTGAGGATGAGAAGTATGAAGATGTGGATCTTCTCCCAGAATCTGAGAGAAGAAAGCGTTTGTCCTGGTTACAAAGTCGCTTGCTGCATGCTGCTGCAGAAGGTGCTGTGAGAATCAAAGGAAGAAAAAGACCTCGCAGAGGAGAAGATTTCACTCTGATGCAGGCTCTCATAAAGGCTGATTTTTGGCTACTCTTCTTTTCCCTGCTGTTTGGAGCAGGATCAGGCTTGACTGTCATTGATAATCTGGGTCAGATGAGTCAATCATTGGGTTATGATAATTCTCATATGTTTGTGTCTATGATAAGCATTTGGAACTTCCTGGGTCGTGTTGCAGGTGGTTCCCTCTCTGAGATTGTTGCAAGGTAAGGCTTCTCAACGTTCTTGTGCATTTTAGTTCACAGCTCCATGGTAGGAGACAAGTTAGATTCATCTGTTTTTTTGTTTATCTATATTTCACCAGGAATCAGAAACTTGAAAATTCTTTAAAGAAACAGGGATTGGCTAGAGTTAGGGAATTGTGAGAAAATGGGGTGTGCATATTACAGAAAACCAGACAATACAAATGAATGTTAGAAACTAATTGGAAATCAAAATTTCAGCATTCCAATTGTTTTGACGATTTGACTCTAGTTAAACTTCTTTCCAAGAAAAAAATTCAGAAACAGAGCACCCTACCTTGAGGAATAGTTTTGTGTATTCAAAGCCTCTTAACTTTCTTTTCTGAGGGTTCACTTAAAAACACTGTTTTACCCTCTTTTCAGAGAGTATTTTATGAACCCCCTTTTTTGTAAATGTATGTGTCAAAACTTCACATCTTATTGTTCTGTTCATCAATTTTATATTTGAGATGAGTCTTCTCCTTATACTACCAGTGTATATATAAGATTGTCAGGTTGTAATACTCTTATTGAATTTACTTTTGTTTCTGGGCACTCTGAAAATTGAAACACCTTTTTATGGGACTGTTATTTCTATATGAATTTGGAGCAAAGCTAGTTAATTTTTCAGAAAAAAAAATCATTCCCTGTACATATTAGTTTAATATAGTAATCCTGCTTTATTCAGATCAAAGATTGATCCCCTGAATATTGGTTTCAAGGAATTCTATTATTGTAAAAGAAAGTTAGTAGGCTGTTGATGATTCTCAGTGAAATAATTATTTCCATAGAAGAAAAATGAATCCTACTCTTTCCAACAGTTGATAGTGTACTCTCTTCTCTGCAGGGACTATGCATATCCACGACCAGTGACAATGGCAGTAGCTCAAATTCTAATGGCTATTGGGCATTTTCTTTTTGCAATGGGTTGGCCTGGATCTCCATATACAGGGACTTTGCTTGTTGGTCTAGGGTATGGTGCCCATTGGTCTATAACACCAGCTACTCTTTCTGAACTCTTTGGGCTGAAGAAATTTGGTGTTCTATACAATTTTCTTACCATGGCAAATCCCATAGGATCTTTAATATTCTCCGGTTTCATTGCTGGTACAATCTATGATTGGGAAGCAGAAAAGCAACACCACCCACAGCGCCACATGAAGGCTGCCAGTATGACAAATGGATCTTTCAGAGAGGATCACCCCTTGAATTGTGTGGGTGTAGTGTGTTTTTCCCTCACTTTCAAGATCATGGTAGGAGTGTGCATCTTTGGGGCATTTCTGAGTATGATTCTTGTTTACAGGACCAGAAGGGTTTATCGCACCATCTATGCACAACAGAGTTCTTCTAAAAAGGATATTAAAACTTTAGATGCAGGACATGATCAGGAGGCATCAGGCAGTGTCTAGGGAGAGCACTGCCGGTAAGAGAAAGGAACAACACCCATTAAGGGGTAAACATTGAATATTTATGCTGCTTCTGTCTCAATGGATATAAATCTACTGCACATTCCATCTGAGTAGTAGAGGCTGAGTCCCAATTAGTGCCTGTGCCAAAAAGATCCCAAATACCTACAATTAGCTAGCCTATAAAAACTTGCGGAGTTGGTGCTCCTACCTGTTTTATCTGTTTCGGCATTGAGGTTTTCTTAGTGGGGCTTTTCATGACGCTGATCTGAGTCTGATGAGTGCCAATATTTGATGGCCATTTTGAAAATGGGTCATCTTTAATTCTGTCATTTAGTGGGACAATTTGGGAGATCCTGGTTAGTGTTTCTGCAAGTGATCTACATGCCCATTTCTTGTCACTTAATGTAGAGCGATTGTTATTTGTAAAATAATGTGTCTGATATGTCAGGGACGTTGGTTTCGTAGCCTTCACTGATATTTGACACAATATTAGCAGCAAGCAGTGTCTTTTCCGAACAGGAGGGAAGCATTTCCCATCTCCATGATAGCGCAAGGTTCCATGGGCAGGGCCCTAGAAGTGGTTTCTGTATGGGGCTTTCCTTCATTGAATCGACTCACTAATAAAACATGAGATTTGCAAACATTAGGGAGAGCGTCAAATATATTGAAGATGGTAACTACAACTCTTGTCAATTATAATCTTTCCTTGTAATGTACTTGTTATACTTTTTTTTTTTTCAAATAAACGATTTAATAGTTCTCTATTTAAATACCTTTAAAAAAATTTAGAGATACATATAAATATTAAATATAAGATTGAAAAGTTGATATATGCCCAATCTTATCATTGTGTCAATTCATATTATGTATTGCAAGATATAATAGGAAACATATATTGACCGATATGTGTTGGAAGTGGATTCATTCTGGGAGGGGTGTGAATCAGAGTGAGACAATTTTAACAAGTAATGAATACTTAAAATTTTTTGAACTCCCTCTAAAACTGATGAATAATCAATCACCATTTAAACCTCAATGTGACACTGAACATAATTATCTAATGAGAACAACCATAAAGACATAATTTTACCAAAGCATGTTTATGATCATTCAACTAATAATGAATAATCATGAAGATTCACTTTGCTGATTTTGAATATTAACTTGACATGTTTTGCAGAGTTAAACACAGGTGAACATAACATAAGCTAACATAAGCTGAAATACTAAAGTTTTAGAGTATAAACTAAAACAGAATGGACATAAGAACTGAAACAAAGATAGACAAATGATAGATCAAACTCACAAACAAAATTTGAACACATAACACCATGATTTTCACGAGTGGAAAACCCTCTTTGGGTAGAAAAAACACTCGGAACCTATATCTTTCTTATTAATCCAAAGAGCACCAACTCTATTACAATAGTGGAGCTACAACTCACACTTTTCTTGAAGCACCAACTTCACATCTCAAAGTTACAATAGAAATCTGTTAATGTTTGTAGCTTCAGTCGTATGATCATTAGAATATATATAATACATGTTGATTAATAATAATATATTATATATGTTATATTATTATTAATCATATGAAATTTAATATTCAATATTA